>BQNB010038330.1:0-38344 GCA_026074375.1 Tanacetum coccineum | reverse complement strand
TACCAAGTCAACCCAAAGGTTTCACATCTTCATGCTGTAAAAATGATCTTTAGGTACTTAAAAGGTCAACCAAAATTGGGTCTTTGGTATCCAAAAGATTCTCCTTTTGATTTGGTAGCATACACTGATAGTGATTATGCTGGAGCAAGCTTGGATAGGAAGTCTACAACAGGAGGTTGTCAATTCCTTGGAAGTAGATTAATATCATGACAATGCACGAAACAGATAAAGTTAATTATTTACTTGTTTAAAATAAAACGTTCAAGTTAATAAATAAAAGTTAACCTGAAAATTTTTAGTTGTCAGAAAAAACTTCTGATCGGAAAAGGGTTGAAGTTGTCAAAAGGGAGAACAAAATGAAAATGGTTCCAATTAAATAAGGAGGTTTGATGTCGCATCAAATTCATGTTTTGACCCCAATGAAATATTCAGTGTGGGAAGTTAAAGTCAAGTAGCTTATGGATGCAAACAGCATATAGGAAACGGTCGAACCTAGGGGGTCAGGTGAAGAACATGGCTCAAAGAAGAAGAGACAAGCACTTGCTTTTATGTTTTAAGCTATACTCGAAGATATGTGATGCGAATAAGCTTTAAACAAAAAAAATTTACAACCCTCTGTTAGCTTTAAAATGTGACAACATTTACAGAATTACACAAGTTTATCAAAGCCTAACATGCAAGGACTAGAAATGACAATGTAGTATAGGTTAGGCACATTTAAGGCTATAAATATCCTCCTAGACTTCACTAGGAGGATGAGACTCCTATGTGTATGTGTATTACTTTCTCTCTCTTAAGATAATACACATTTTTCATTTCTTTCTCTCTACTCTCTCTAACATGGATTACTCTTATTTTAAGTCACCCCGACCTCCCGAATCCACACAAATCAACTAGTTTTTCGATCCTACAATTGGTACCAGAGCCATCAGTTGCATATTAGTTTGATTTTTGTAGTTCCCTTGTGTCTCGAATATGTCACGTTCTTGGTTGCAAGTCTTTGTCACATGTTTCTTTTGTTGCGACTTTTGATGTCACATCTTTTTGCTGCGAGTTTTGGTTCTCAACTAGTATTTTAATATCTTTTGGTTCCTCTTTTTAACTAATTTTTTAACTCTGTTTCAATGGTCTAAACCTCTTAACAGTTTTTGATAAAACTGTTCTTGGGTCCTAACAGTCCATTCTAATAGTTATACATAAACAAGTTTTCAAGACTTGTGTCTGACCCCGCCTATGGCGGAAACACAGAGTGTAACGGACGGAATCATCATAACAAAAAATGATATATATAATATAGAAATAATGTATGAATTCATACAACATGTTATGACGTCTCCCAACACATAAGGGAACTTGTGTCATGACTAGTTATTTCCAGGACAAACATAGTTAAATAAAAACATAAAGTTTAAGCCCCATAACCTGGGACAAGTCTAAATCAAAATATGCCATCTAAGGGTAAACTAGGTGCAATAATCAATAACAAGTCCAACAGAATCACATTGCACAATTTATGCGTAAGGCCTCCTTAGTGGTCTCACTCGAATCTTGAAACTCTTAACTTCTTAAGCATTAGTACTACCTGAAGAGGATGCTTGAAAGTGTCAACACAAGGTTGGTGAGTTCGCAGGTTTAGTATAACATAAATATTGTTGTAAAGTACGAGTAGGACATACGTGTGAACAATAAATATGCAAGCACTTAATGTAACACACAACGGTACAACTAAACCTCATAAAAGTATCACATAGTAGGCCAGATTATATTCACCCAAAATTAAAAATCCAGGGGACAAAAGTTGGTCTAAACGACTAGTATATGAACTACAAGGGTGAGGGTTCAACCCGATAGTACTATCAATACTTCTCCTTCGGCTCCAACCCAGAGTTAAACAGTTGTGAATGTATAACAAATAACACATTTAAGGCACTTATTGCAATACGAACGCAAATCTTGTTCGAAAAGTATGAATAATTATGTAGCATAACATAAAAGTATAAAATATTTTGAGCATCATTTCCCCTAAGAAAAGTGATGCGCCCACACGAAGCTTTAGATTTATAAACAAGAATTACTGGTTAACTAGGAACAAATTCGGACAAGTATACCTTTGTCATGTGTAGTTAGGGGTTGGTAAGTCAAGGTCGTCCTAAGAGACTTGGTTGCACTCAAATGTTGTTTGTTTGTTTAAGCAAGTAACAAGGTGGTGGTTATGATTGTCACGGATCAAACTACCAAGGAAAGCAATAATGAAGAAAGCACACAAAGGACATACTCTTTTGGACAAATGATCACATGGACATTAGGATAATTAGTTTGGAAAACATATTATCAAAGGTAATCCTTTCGACGTGTAAAACCAACAATAATAGTCTAAGTGTTTTATAAATCAAGTATACATAAGTCTCAATCGAATGATCATTTCATGAGCCTCATGCCTAAACCACAACAACAAAGAATCCTTTCGGCCTATAGACTTTGATGTTATCATATTTTAAGTTCCATTTACTTGAAAGATGATTAGACGCGTTATTTATGTTGATGAGTGTTGTAATCAATATATCACTTCACTTCCATGGTAATACCACACGAATCTAAGATAGAAAAGAGAAAGAAGATGAGAAGAAAATAAGAGAGGAAAAGGAGTGTTTGGATTGTTATGTGTAAACCAAATATTACAAATGAACAACCAACCCTTCTCCCTGTATGAGAAGGGTATTTATACTTAAGCTCCTATGTTGGGATGCCTAGGTTTAATACACAGGTTGGGCTCAAGATTACTTGGGTTAAAACCCGCAACACGTGCACAATTAGATTACATTAAATGAACCTATTACCCTAACTAGCCTATTACAATGAATATTTAATAAAAACAAAAGATTCCATGTTCGACTCAATATTTTAAGGCTAACCATCTCTCTCGAAGCGAGGTCTTTGAATTCTTTGTCTTTGAGCTCTTTGAGACTTGATCTTGATCTTTATCTTTATTATAGGCTTGTTCCTTCATGCTATGTGATCATTGATCTTGAGCCTTTGTCATTGTCTTTTGACTTTGTCTTTAGTTATGAGATCTTTAAATCTTTCTCCTTGAGATCTGTGTCACCTTACGATCTTGTGTCTTGGTACCGACATGCTCATGATCTTGAAAGCTTGCTAAAAATATCCCTTGGCAATATTTGTCTTGATAATCTTGATATCTATAAGGAAGATCTTGAATATTAGAGTTTACGGAAGACTTTAGTAACATATACTTAAGCTTTCGTCATGTCTTTATCTTTGTTGATTGAGCATGAGCATGTGGTAATGAATCTGACTCAGCTGGAGTGAGACTGCAACACTGTCATTTTTACTTGCATTTTAATGTTAGTAATAAATAGCAGATATGGACGAATATGGCTTTGTCATTCATTAGAATATGGTTGTGATAACCTCTGGTTCTATAAGGACCGACCTGTGATCAGGTAGATTCAACTTAGAAGAATCTCCTTGATAGGGTTTCGAGCTTAAAGCGTAAGATCCTTTAACACAAATGTATTAGATTCACCATGCTTTCTTGTTCTCTTTACCGAAACATCTCAAAGCAGACAGCACGATAAGAGTGAACCGATTAGTTATTATCTTACTAATTTAGTCGTCAATTCATATACTAGACCAAAATCGATATCCAGTTATCACAAGTTTGATTCATATATAATCTCTCAAGTCACCTACCGCAGTACTGTTTGATGATGACACTAGAAGGATTTCCATTCGTCACTGTGAATACTAAAGAGTATCACTCTGAATGTTCTGGCAAAATCATAAAGATAATGCGTAGGACTCTTTTTTATCACTTGTGTTCTAGATGTTGAACAACAAGTGTTTATCATGAAATGTGTCCTTGTGAGATTTATAGATTAATCTCTTTCCTCTAGACTCTATTAGTGTGTTTTGGTTTTAGTGATCAGAGGCTGGAGCTGACTGCCACCTTTTCAATATCAACTAACTCGGAGTGATAAAGTCAATAGAAGTCGTGTTGATCTCCGTAACAAATGAGACAAGTATCTTTTGATATAAACTTAAATGGCTGGGAAGGGTTGTGCAATGCATCACTGGGTCCATGATGTCTTTCTTCAATACCAGAATTCATCTTTGTAAAGACTGATAGCATATGTATCGACCCGGTTTCTATCTAAATTATATGGAGGGCTTCTTTCTTTTAACCCTTTTATCCTTACATTTATTTTTGATTCTTCTACCCTTTCAATGCTTACCAAGACGTCATTACTAATACTTTGTTGTGATTGTTCCAGTGTTAGCTCAACCTTAGTCGGCATTATTCCCTTATTCTCATTCATCTTTATTCATACCTAAGGACTGTTATTTCTAACTGTGGATTGCCCTTGGCTAGATCCCTCTAGTTCTGGTTGGATCATAGGACTAATACCTAACCTAACCACCTTATGACTTCATAATCATCATGAATTAATAGGGTGATGGGTATAAGATCGTAACCATAAAACCTTGAAAATCAATCAAAGCGTTTGATAGAGTTATGAAAATTGTTTGACATTTTGAGAGTTTCAACTTTTGGAAAACTCCCCCTTTACACGTGCATCGATAAACGAAAGCGCTTCGCACATGTGGGTCAAAGTGAAAATCACTTTGAGTCTTTAGATCACTTATTATTTGCTAGATCATATTTTAATCACGTTTTTCCCCTTATTTCAAACACTAAGTCACTTAGTTTTAAAATACCAAGTGATTAAAATTTGTCAAGAAAAATTTAAGAGAAGAGAAATGTGTCAGCATGAGTTACGTGGAACTTTTTTATCTTGCCCCCCCTCAATTTTACATATGTTTGACACCAAAGAAAATGATACCAAGTTGTAAAAAGAATATAAAATTGAGGGTGAGACAGTGTTAAGCACGCAATTTTGAAAAATTATGAAATGTCATTGAAGAATTCTTGAAAAATTATGCTCGGACACTGGATCATCTTATAACAACCATTCGATAGTAAGTTATGTCATTATTACTGATTTGTTATTAAGAGAATTTTGATAATGTTTTGAATACATAAGATTTGTCATGAGATGATGTATCCAAAATCATTAAAACTTTGTTTTTCAAAAAACTCCCCCTAAAAATGGGCTCATTAAAAAAATGAAACCATTTGTTAAATGATCGTCTTTGAAAACATTGTGAGGGAAGGAGTGTTGAACACACAATTTTGAAAGATTTTGAATTGTTATTTAGAAATTCTTGAGAAATTATGTTCAACTTTTGAAAAACCACATGTTAGAAGACTTCTCTCCTAACGCTAAAGATAAGCGCACTGAAACGTACACTCTCCTTGACGTTGGGGTTCGAGTTGCAATCTGAGAGTGATTACAAGTCATAAAGAAAATTAGAAATGACATGTTTTGAAACATTTGAACTCTTGCTCGAACTTCATTTACATACACATGAGAATATTAATTGTCATTTCTAGTTACGTAAATGTTATCGATTTCAAGAGACATGTCGAGAAGATTCTTTTTAGAATTTTTGATTTTTTGATTTTGTATTTGGTTTTTGAAATTTTATATTTTTGTGTTTGGTTTTATAGGTTTTATATTTTTGTATTTTCGTTTTCAAAAATATTTATAATTTGATGTTTGATGATATCTCAAGTAGTCTTTGCTAGAACCTCTAGTTCTGCTGGAGTCAAACATCTCATACCAAGTCGTCTGACAAGATACTCATACCTATCTTAGGAAAGGGCTTCCGTAAATATATCAGGTAACTGGTATTCAGTTCTGACAAAGTACAATTCAATTATACCATGTTCAATATGTTCCTTTATGAAGTGGTAATGGACATTGATGTGCTTGGTACGGGAGTGTTGCATAGGGTTGCATGAGATTGTTATGGCTGACTGAGAGTCGTAATACAATGGTATTTTGTTGTAGTCAAAGCCATAATCCTTAAGTTGTGTCCTCATCCACATTACTTAAGCACAACTCATAGATAACGCCACATACTCTACTTCTGCTATAGACATTGTAGTGCAGTCCTTTTTTTGACATCTAATTGACTAACTTTTCACCTAAGAACTGTATTCCTCCAGATGTGCTTTTGCGAGTATCAAGGCATCCGACATGATCATCATCTGAAAATGTAGTTATTTCAAAACCATAATCCTTTAGATACCAGACTCTCATATTGATGGTTCCCTTTAAGTATCAAAATATCATTTTAACCTATTTGAGGTGTTATTCTATTAGTCTTGCTTGATAACGTGCACAGTAGCATACTGCTTGCACTATGTCTGGTCGACTAGAAGTCAGGTACATGAGTGACCCAATCATGCTACGATATCGTGTTTGGTCAACGGGTGTTCCACTCAAGTCTGCATCTAATTTAGGCTTAGTAGCCATTGGTGTACCAATGCTATCACATTTGTCCATTCCATGTTTTTAAGTATTTCCAAAACGTACTTGGCCTGGTTGATAAAGATACCTCTTGGGGATTGGTGGATTTGAAGTCCTAAAAAGAATTTAATTAACCCCATTAAGGACATCTCAAATCTACCTTGCATCAGTTTTTCAAATCTTTTAGAAATTTTGGGTTTGTAGACTCGAAAATAATGTCATCGACGTAAATTTGCACAAGTAGAATGTCCTCCCCGTATCTTATCATAAATAGAGTAGGATCAATAGTACCATTAGTAAAACCTTTGGACATCACGAAATTTAAGAGTTTATCATACCAGGCTCTAGGAGCTTGCTTCAATCCATATAGAGCTTTGCTTAGACGGTAGAATTTTTTTGGATGATCAGGATCAACGAACCCGTCTAGCTGAGCAACATTAACCTTTTCCTTCAGTGGACCATTAAGAAAAGCCGTTTTAATGTTTATCTGATAGATTGGAAATGATTTGTATGCAGCGTACGCAACGAAAATCCAAACTGCTTCCAAGCGAGCGACTGGTGCAAAAGATTCCTCAAAATCAATACCCGCTTCCTGAGCATATCCCTTAGCTACAAGTTGTGCCTTATTGTAAATTACAGTATTTTCTTCATCTTTTTTGTTCTTCCATAACCACTTTAGTTTGATGACTGTCTTTCCAAAAGGTTTTTTGATTAGTTCCCAGACTTTGAGTCTGTAGAACTGATAAAGCTCTTCCTGCATTGCCTTGATCCATGCGTGATCAGCTATTGCTTCCTTAATGTTTATCGGTTCTGTAGTACTTACGGTGAGCGCAAACATGCACATTTTAAGATCTGTTGCAAGTTTTCGTCTTGTTTGTACTAGCTTTGATGGATTTCTATGAACTTGTTCTAATAGATGATTCTTGTCCCATCGGTAGTCAGATTGGCGACGTTGGTAAAATGTATGCATATTTGAATTATCAACATTGCGTAAGGAAGACTCAGTAACTTCTTCCACCGGTGTACAGAAAGGATTAAAAAATTCATATGGTACAATTGTTCATCTGCTGCTTGATTAGTGATGTTTTCCTCAACAAGAACAGTTTTTGTTGGAGTGATCAGTTCTGTTGTAGGTTGAACATTCGTTGTAGGTTATGTGTCTTGTTATGTAGAATTATCAAAGAGAGAGGAAGACTTTGGCACACTTTGATTTCCTACAGTGAAATATTCTTCGAATAAAGGACTGAATAGAAAATCCAACTCTTGTTGTGACGAATCTGTTTTGTCTGCCAGAGAAGCAACATTTGGAACCAACTTTGAACTTGAAGGTTCATTGTTATGGTCGTTAGTTTTGAGTTTTGAACGGTTTTGATCAGAAGTCATTTCATTGATTTCATCAAAGTTAAGGTGAATGGATTTAACTATCAATCTAGTTCTCTTGTTGTAGACTTTGTATCCCTTTGACGTTGTAGAATATCCCACAAAAATACACGGATCCCCTTTCTCCTTCATTTTGTCGAGGTTTTCACCAACTCTGAAGTGCATCAAAAAATGTGAAGGTGTTTGTGTTGGATGTATCATTTCATCACCATACATATGAAATAAATGAATATTTTAGAGAGAAAGTAAAAGAAAGAAAACAAGAGGCTTCACAATGAGAAAATGAGAACCAACAACCTCCTAACATGCTAGGAGGGTATTATTTATAACACAAGAGAGTTGGACTCTTGTTCGATTTGTTTAGGCCATATTAGGCCAAACCTATGTTAACTAATAGGCTTTAGCCCATAACTTAGGCCCAATTAGCTTTAAGCAATTCTCGTAAACTATGTTTTCCTATACAAGGCTCGAGAATATATAATGACCATCACTTTACTAAAAATGAGGCTAATAATCTCCCCCTAAGGGGTGGTCATTGCACTTATGGTTTCACTTCTTGTGACGTCTTGAATCTTAGAGCCTTTTATTCTTGGGAATTCGTTTGAAGTTACTTTTGCATGCTTGTGATCTTGGATCTTGAACTTCAACTTGATATCTTTGTCTTAATCTTGATATCTTGGTCTTTAGCCTTGACTTCACCCAACACTCTGAGATCTTTAAATCTTTATCCTTGAATCTTATGCCGTCTTGCGATCTAGTATCTCTACCCACATGCTCATTATCTTGAAAGCTTGCTAACAATCTCCCTTAACATTGATCTTTTACTTGATCTGCTTGCCATATTATCATTGATGTTCTTTGAGGAAGTTCTTGTACATCAGAGCTCGCGAAAGAGTTTGACACATGTACTTGAGCTTTCATCATGTATTTATCTTTGTCGATTGATCATGAGCATGTGGTAGTGAATCTTGACTCGTCATGGACTAGATGCTGCCACCGTTAGGAAAACCTGCATGTATAGGTTAGTGATTAAAAGCATATATGGATGAAAGTGTCTTTGTCATTTCGTCATAGTTAGGTTACATTAACCTCCGGTTCTGTGAGGTCCATTTTACAGTATAAAATACTGTACCTGTGATCAGGTAGATTCAATTTACAAGAATGTCCTTGACAAGGTTTTTAGCTGTACTAGCTTGTTCTCGTTATCGGAGCATCTCAAAGCAGGCAAACGGTAAGAGTGAATTAGATAATTACTATCTATCCGATTGAGTCGTCAATTTATTTACTGGAGCAACATCGATATCTAGTTAACACAAGCTTGATTCATATAGAATCTCGCAAGTCACATACCACAAAGCTATTTGATGTTGACTCTAGAAGGATTTCCATTCGTCACTGTGATTACTAAATAGCATCACTCTGAATGTTCTGGCATTTATCACAAGGATAATGCGTATGAATCTTATACAAGTTGTGTTATTAATGGTGAACAACAATTTTATATTAGAATTTATGTCCTATTTGATATTTTTAATTGATCTCGTTGGCTCTAGACTCTATAAGTGT
This sequence comes from Tanacetum coccineum, assembly GCA_026074375.1. Taxonomy (NCBI): domain Eukaryota; kingdom Viridiplantae; phylum Streptophyta; class Magnoliopsida; order Asterales; family Asteraceae; genus Tanacetum; species Tanacetum coccineum. Next base: position 29,003 of record BQNB010038330.1, on the reverse strand, counting down.
ACTTTTGTTATTTGGTGATCGGAGACTAGAGTAGACTGCCACCTTTTTAATATCTATGATCTCAGAATGAGAAAGTCGATAGAAGCGTGTTGTACTCCATGAGAAATGAAACAAACTTCTTTTGAGAGAAGCATGAGTAGCTGGGATGGGTTGTGCATTGCATCACTAGGTCCATGATGACTTGTCTTCAATATCAGAATCATCCTTGTGATTACCGATAGATTATGCATTGACCCAGTTTCTGCCAAAGGTTAAATGAAGGGCTTCTTTCTTTACACCCTTTATCCTTACAATTCTTTTTCATTCTTCAACCCCTTCAATGTTATTCCAACACGTCCTCATTATCACCATGTTGGGTATGTTCTGGTGATAACTCATGCCGTAGATAACATTCTTCCCAATCTCACTTTACTCCTTTTTTCAATCATACCTAAGGACTTCTACTCTATCTATTGGAGTGTCCCTGGGTAGATCCCTCTGGTTCTGGATAGATCATGGAACAAAATACCTAACCTTAACCGCCTTATAACATCGTAAGAAACAACAGTTGGTCGGTCTTTGGTATTTCCATAGTAGCCATAAAACCATTGAAAAAGCAATCAACATGTTCGAGAAATCATTTATTACACATTGAGAGTTTCCTAAATCACCAAAAAGCTCCCCTACACATATGCATCATATTATGAAAGAGTTTTACACATGCGAGTACGGGAATGTACTTATATTCAAAAGATCTTATCCGTTATTAATCTGTATTGACCACATTTTAATCACTATTCTCCCCATCAAAAATTGCATATGTGGTGATAATTTTTGACTTAACTAGTGAATTAAAGTATAAGTTAATGTACGTTGATCCACTTTTAAACCAAAAAAATAATAGGAGAACAGGAATGCATGCCGAATGAACTAATATCAAGTGGTTCATTTATTAGAAATTATACTCGCCGTCAATAAAATATTAGAGTGAAAACTTGGAGTAGGAGTTTGTTGAGCACACAATTTTGAAAGATTTTAAAATTTCTTTTTGAAAATATCTTGAAAAATTGTGCTCAACAGAAAATATATGAGATATATCTTATTAAACATCATTTTCCTTTGAACTTCTCTTAAGCATTCAAAATTTTGAATGTTTATATGACTTTGCTCAAGACCGAGAAGATATGAACTTCCCGTTGTTTAGGAATAATGTGCATAATGAACATTTTTCTTTCTTTGAGGTCCGATTCCTAAGCTAGCATTTACTTAGAAGTCGTAGAGAAAGTTTGAAGAGACATGTTTTGAAAACTTTTAAAACTCTCGCTCGAACTTCATTTATACACACGTGTCAATATTAATCGACATTTCTAGGTGCGTAAATGTAATCGATTTAAGAGAGACATGTCGGAGAAGATTATTTTTGGTATTTTTTAAAAATTTTCAATTTTGTATTTTGCTTTTATAGGTTTTATAATTTTGTATTTTGCTTTTCTGATAAATATATGCAAAGAATTACTGTAATTTTTCAAGACGTTCAAGATCATGTGGAGACAAACTGCGCATACCAAGGCGACGAACCAAATAATTAAACCTATCTACTGGAAGGGCTTTGGTGAAAAGGTCGGCCAATTGATAATCAGTCTTGACAAAATACAGTTCAATCGTACCCTTTTCTACGTGCTCCTTGATGAAATGGTAGCGTACTGCGATGTGTTATGTTTTGGAGTGTTGGATCGGGTTGCAGGATATGGCTATGGCTGACTTAGAATCACAATAGATAGGAATCTTGTTAAAGTGAAAGCCATAATCCATTAACTGTATCTGCATCCAAATGACTTGGGCACAACAAGCGGATAGAGATACATATTCATCCGCGGTTGACAGCACCATACAGTCTTGCTTTTTCGAGGACCAACCCACCAGCTTTTCGCCTAAGAATTGAGTTCCACCAGAAGTACTCTTGAAGGAGTCTTGACATCCCACATAATATGCATCTAAAAATCCAGATAGTATAAAACCAGAATCCTTCGTATTCCAGAGACCCATATTGACGGTTCCTCAAAGATAACGAAATATTTAACCTCCTTAAGGTGCTTCTCGGTTGGCTGAGCCTGGTACCGAGCACATAAACAAGTATCATGTACAATGTCCGGTCTGCTTGACGTAAGATACATTAGGGCACTAATCATGCTACGATATTTCATTGCGTCGACTAGAGTCCCATTCTTGTCAAGGTCAAGCTTGTCTTTGAACTCCATTGCTGTACCAATGGGATCACAAGTTTCCATTCCATATTTTTTAAGGATTTCTAACACGTAGTTGGACTGGTTTATGAAGATGCCACGGGGGGATTAGTTAGCTTGTAAACCAAGGAAAAACATCATTTCCTATCATCGACATTTCAAAGCGGCTTTTCATAAGGTCAGAATATAATTGGGTATATCTAGAGTTTGTAGAACCAAATATTATATCATCTACATAGACTTGTACCACTAAGATGTCATCGTCGAAGTGTCTTATAAACAACGTTGGATCAATGGTGCCTTTGGAGAAGTGATTCTGTTGGATAAACTTTGACAATTCATCGTACCATGCTCTTGGTGCTTGCTTTAACCCATAGAGTTCCTTCTTTAGCTTGTAGACATGGCTTGGATGATTAGCATCGATGAAACCTTTAGGTTGACACAAGTACATGTCTTCTTTTAACAAACCATGCAAGAAAGCAGTTTTCACGTCCATTTGGTATACAATGAACGATTTGTATGCAGCATATGCCAAAAATATCCTGATAGCTTCCATCCTAGAAATCGAAATGAAGGATTCTTCAAAATCTATTCCTTCCTCTTGACGGTACCCTCTCACAACCAGACAAGTCTTGTTTCTGATGACCGTGTTCTCTTCATCATGCTTGTTTTTTAATAACGATTTCAAAGTAAGGGGTTTAATGTTATCTGGAGCAAGAACTAACACCCATACATCAAGCCTTTTGAACTAGAGAAAATCTTCTTGCATTGAGTTAATCCATGCAGGGTTGGTCATAGCCTCTTTGACATTTCTTGGTTCCATAGTGCTCACATTCAGGGCGTAGATGCACATGTCACCATCTGTTTGTAACTGATTTCTTATCAAAACTAGTCATGAAGGTTCTCATATCACTTGTTGTAGAGGGTGATCCTTAGTCCACTGATATTCGTGAGGGCAAGGTTGATATAATATATGCATGTTTGGATGATCGACATATTGTGAAGATGATGACTCGGCATCACTTCTGGATGGTGGAGCAAATAGATTTAAAAATGTATTCCCATCGAGCATAGCATTCCCATTCGAAACATTATAAGCAACAATTTGAGTTAGAGTTAAGCTATCATCTTGTTGTTGATCATGTTGTTGGTAATGGTGGCCTAAATCAACATCCTATGAAGTGTTTGGAATATCTGCAGAGGCTTGTTGGAATGATGATTTGTTTGTGAGGTCAGGTGCCGGTGCTGCTGTTGTTGTATATGTCATTGAGTCGAAATACTTAGGTACTTGACATCAAGTAGTTCTTGTAGCAAGCTGACGATTACCAACATGTAATTATCATACATAGCTTCAACAATATAGAATCACAAAATTCATGTTCAGCATTAGTTTTTGAGATTTTATTGTTACGGAGCATAAGTAAGATCGAGTCTGATTTATTTACCAGAAGGTCATCCCTGAAGCCTGGTTGAGCTAGCATTGTTTAAAAGCCATCGCTAAAAGCTTATTAAATATGACATTCATTGTCTCCAGGATTTTCCTTCTCTGTTGGTTGTAAACTCTGTAAGCGCAGGAAGTAACAGAATAACCAATGAAAAATCCTATATTACCTTTTGCACCAAGTTTCCTAATGTCCTCACGATCATTCTTGGGATAACAAAGAGATACTCGAATACATTGTAGAAGAGGAGATATCCTAGATTTTTTGCCGGTTAATAATTTCATATGTTGTTTTGTTAAATCAGTCGGTAATGATGGAGTGTTTTAGTTAACATGTTTAACAATTGCGTCACCTACACAGAATATAACAGAGCTTAAGAAAAAATACGAGTATTGGTTTCTATGCAGCCTTCGTACTGAACATTTCGATTTTAAATCTTCAATGACTCCAATTTTGGTTGAGGTTGTTCTGACAGTATGAATGTCTTGGTAAGTAGATGCCAACACTATTAAAATAAATTTTAGGGCACTTATTCTTGAAATCTTGCCATTTCTAGGGTGGGCTACAGATAATGACATCGACGTAGCAGTAGAACAATAATTTTCTTCAAAAAGGTTTAATCTAATCGTGGGTGCTTCACTACTTTTGATATAAAAGTGGTATCCCAAGTAAAAATAGAATTTTTCATGCCACTATCACAAGAACATTACCCAGGCTTATCATTTGATTACTTTTGACTCTCATCGACCACAATAAATCATATAGAAGAAGCCAACCTCTGTTTTGAATTTTGGAACATGTTTGGGTAGGTGAGATGCCGTTTTTTTACTTTTACTTGCTCACATAAGGGACGAAATGAATTTTCTTATGATATATTGAATTTTGAAGACCGATGAGAATCATTTTACAGGCTCATTTATGATGTTCAAATACAGTGGTGATAAGTAACGTTGATAAAACCAATAATTACATGTGACTTGGTAGAAGTATCAAGAGCATAAGCACAATTAGGAAGATGTAGAAGGCATGTCATGGATGAAATAGGATTATGTATAAGGTTTGTTGTTCGATTTCCTTTATAAATTAACTCATTTTTAATTTCTAACAAAACATGTTCCTATTAGAAAGCAACCTCAGATCGAATACACAAAACTCGACAAACCATGAACACAGTTGTGCCTCAACCTTCAATTAATAACCCTGGTGACAATATATTTCCCGATTAAGATAGTCCATAACGCAAAATTGCAGCAATATGATCTGGATCCAAAGTGAACAGGTTCCTAAGACGTCAGTACGAAATTATATGAAACTTTCAGATTTCATGTCATATGCTTTGACATAACCCGAGTCCGATCCGCTCATAAACAAATTGGACGACCTCACTGATCCATCGAGCTGCACTAGATAGGAGCAGTTGTCAGTCTGAGTACCTGATGTTGATGCATGCTACAGATTAGCCATCAAAATGTAGTTTGTATTGACTTCCTAATACTCATCAAATCCCTATACAACAGCCTTCAAATCAAAGATTCTTTAGGCTAGAGTTGGATGTCCTGCTTCTTCTTTTGAGAAATCAGCTACTTGAGTTGAAAGATACACCACATCCTTTCTCCTCTTGGTTTGACTGGTAAGGTTCAATACCTAGGCGAAGATGACCCAATCCTCTACAGTTGTAACACCTTACCTAATTTTTGTTATTCCCATTACCATTACCCTCAGCCCGTGCTGTTACAATATTACCATTCCCATTCTGATTCACATTCTGATTAGCAATCCCTGGAACAACAATAAGACAATTCTGATTTCTAACATTCGGAACACCCGGATTCTAAACTGTGTTCTGAACAACAATGATTTCCTACGATTTTGTACTGCAAGGATAGTTGGGGGGTGTATGTGTTGGGGGTGGGGTGAGGGGGAGAGGTGTGGGGGGGGGGGGGGGGGGTATTTTCTTGATTTCCCCAACATGTTCTACCCATCATACTGTTAAAATAACTGATTCCTATGAGCCTATTGGGAACCACCGCCAATTCATTCCCACCATTACCTCCAATCATTTGCATATGTCTGTCTTGACCCAAATTTATACCTGGTTGAGCAATTTGCATGTTACATGGGTTGGATGAAATTCTTTGATTATTATTGGTTGGTGTAGAATACTTAAGTTTGAATACCTTAGCCATTAGTACAAGTGCCATGTTCAATGCATTTGTGGGATCTAAAATGTCTTTGGGATGAAGCATTGGTTGTTGCATGTAGTTCTGGTTGAAGGATGGTTGTAGGATGTAGTTGTTGTTGGGTTGTGGTTGTTTTATGTAGGTAACCTGTGATGGTTGATCTTGGTGAAACACTGGATAGTTGTAAGGGTTATTGGAATTTTCCATAAGTGCCAAAGGATCATGTGCTCTTGCAAGTCATTCTGCCTTCAGTTCATTTACCTCCACCTGATTGTAATTTAAAAAATCATACAACTAAGTGTAATCTACTTCATGCAAATCCTTTGTTTGGTGAACAATGGTAACATGTTGTCTCCATTCTGGTTGTAGGTTGTTTAAGAACTTGAGATTGCTGGCAATCTTTTCTGGAAAATGTTCGTTTCTTTTAAAATCATTCATAACTTTAAGAAATGATGATAATAAGACTCAATCAATTCCCCATCAGTAGAAGTAAACCTTTCCCATTCATTAAATAACTTAGCCTTTTTGTCTTGTATCCCAATATCAAAACCTTTCATCATTGGGTAAACATGTAACCAGATTTCCTGAGTAGTTTCACAACTATCAATAGCAGCATAGATGTCTTCAGGAAAACCCATGAGAATAATCTGAATGGCTTGATCATCACCTTCCATTTGCTTTACTTCTTTGTCAGTAAGTTCATCATCAGTCTGCTCATGAAAAGTTTTAGCAACAAGAACTTCACGGTCTGGATCACCTGGTTTAGGAATCATTCGTCTGACATATGAACCATGCATAATGGAGTTGTAAATTAGCTTTCCATCTGGTTTGCTCTTTGCATAACAAAGAAGACGAGAAGACCATGGAACATAGTTGTCTTTGTTAAGCATAGGCGTACGGTTTTCGTAACCAACAACATAGATGTCTTGTTGAGTCGACATTGCAAAATTGATATGAAATGATATACTAGGATCGTTTTAATGATTAATGTGATTTGTGATTGATTGTGATGTTGTTTAGGTGTTCTTGAATTTTGTTTTTGTTGTTGATAATTAAGTGTTTGTTATTGATTTAGATCAAATGGCATAAATTGACCGAGTCAAACTTCGTCTAATGACAAGTCAAAATGCAAGAATTAACTAAGTCAAATTGCCTAAATGATAGGTCAAAATGCAGGTTTTAACTAAGTCAAATTGACTAAAAGAGAGGTCAAAATGCATGTATTGACTAAGTCAAATGGCTAAATGTTTATGTCAAACTGCGTAAGTTGACTTGTCAAACTTGACAAATGGCACTTTTTGGTTTTTATCAAACCGCATGTTTTGATGTATCAAACCACAAGATTGAGTTGTCAAACCGCAAGTTTATCTTTGCATCAAACCGCAACTTCTTCAATCAAACCGCAACTTCTTCAATCAAGCCACAACTTTAGAGTTTTTGCCAAACCGCAAGATATATATCAAACCACTACTTTTTAAGCCATCAAACCGCAACTTTTATTCATGTCAAACCACAACTCATACGTCAAACCACAATCTTTGAAATCAATCCGCAACTTTGTACTTTTTGTTAAAAAAAATGCACTTTTTTGAATAATAAGCCCAATGATAAGCACTAATAGGCAGTTTTAACATACTAATAAGCTATCTAAGAATGATCTAAACACCTTAAAACAAACTAACGAATAATAAACCCTTTGATCTAGGCTTCACGATTCGAAAAAGAAAAAGAAAAGAAAGCCGAGAGTCAAATAAGCTAAAAAAACCACGAATAAGCTTCAATAAGCTGTAGAACCACAAAAAACAATCCACATCATCATTCCTTAGCTCTTGATACCACTTTTTAGATGTATCATTTCATCACCATACACACGAAATAAATGAACATTTTAGAGAGAGAAGGTAGAAGAAAGAAAATGAGAGGCTTCACTATGAGAAAATGAGAACCAACAACCTCCTAACATGCTAGGAGGGTAGTATTTATAGTACAAGAGAGTTGGAATCTTGTTTGATTCTTTTGGGCCATATTAGGCCAAACCTATGTTCGCTAATGGGCTTTAGCCCGTAACTTAGGCCCAATTCGCTTTAAGCAATTCCTGTAAACTATGTTTTCCTATACAAGGCTCGGGAATATATAATGAGCATCACTTTACTAAAAATGAGGCTAACAGTTTAAGAGAATGGTTCCTTTCATTAATGATGTGGTATGGTTTCTTTTCATGTCTGGGGATAATGAGAGATCTATTCTAGGTGTAACATGCGGTTGCTATTGCTTTAGCCCAAAAGAATAAAGGAAGATTAAAAGCCAAAAGCATCATTCGAGCATCCTCAACCAGAGTACGGTTTTGTCTTTTGACAACATTATTCTGTTAAGGTGTTTGAGGAGTAGACGTTTGGTGTTCAATTCCTTCTTCTTTAAAGTATGCATGGAGTGTCTTGTTTAAGAACTTTGTGCCTCTGTTAGTTCGAACCATGATGACTTGAGCTTAAAGTTTATGTTGAATCATCTTTAGAAATTCTTTAAGTACTTCCTAAGTTTCATCCTCAGATCTTAGAAAAAGAGTCCATGTGTATCTTGAGTAGTCATCGACAATCACAAGAATGTATTTCTTTCCATTGATGGTTTCAATCCGCATGGGACCATATAAGTCCATGTGAAGCAAATCTAACCGCTTCTTCGATCTTGTAATGGTTAATGATTTGAAAGAACTTCTTTTTGCTTTACCCATTTCACAAGAAAAACAATGTTGATCCTTTACAAACTTCAACTTTGGTAAGCCTTACACAATATCATTCTTTGAAAGCAGATTAATGGTATCGAAGTTAAGATGAGAAAGTCTACGATGCCATAACCATGCCTGAGTTGGTGAAGCCTTTTCTAGGAAACAGATTAGAGTTAGTAAAGATGATTCTTGAAGAGCTATTATGTAGAGATCAAATCCACGAGTACCCGTAAGTAGGTCCTTTCCCTAAGGAACTCTAATATAGCATGTAGATTTTTTAAAAGCAACTTCCATGTCCGCATCACAGAATTGACCAATGGAGAATAGATTGTGATTAAGGCCTTTGATGTAATAAACCCTCTTGATCATAACATTCCTTGAACTAGATCCCCGTAACCAAAAATAGGTGCAAATTGATCATTACCGAACTGTACCGTACCCATATATTTTTCAACAAAATTGCCAGCAACTTGCGATTTCCAGTCATGTGCTGTGTACATCTAGAGTCAACAATGAATATGATGATTTGTACAATCTGTAAGAGAATTAGAGGATGATGGTACATTTGACAAATTAGATCTTAAAGTATTTGTGAGCTTCAAGACATTAGTTATCCTAAATGCATTATCTATAGTGGGACTAATACTTATGTTCACATTTTCGTTCCTAATTTTAGGTACCCATTTCATTTTTGTCTTAGGAATCTATTGATATCCTGATGGACATTGTTATTCTATCCACCATGTCCATGCCTTACTGGTTTTCTCATAAAGCATCCTATAGTAACTCCTGGATTTCTGGATAGTAGAGTTTGAAGCAACTATTTTCTTAAGGGGTGTTGCATTAGATTGGTTCGTGTTTCTTATGGGTTTTCTAGGTCTAATGGGCATTACTTGAGGCTTCTTAGATCTAGCATTCACGTCATTCAAAAACTTAGAAACATAAGCATCATGAATTGAATTAAACACATATTTGCCACAAGTTGCACAAACAGCATTAACATTCAAACTTTTAGACTTTAAACTGTCATTACACGCAGCTACAGACTTTGTTTTATTTGAAATACTAGAGATCCTATGGTGTTCTTCTACTTCCTTCTGCTTAATATTCACTGGACTATTGTTTTGCACGACCTTATCTATAACAACCCACAATTTTCCCCTATGTAATTATCCATCTATTAAATTAGATGCAATTTTTCCTCAGTGTAATTTCCATCTATTAAATTAGATGCAACCATTTTCATAGAAAGATTTTTCCATCCATAATGTAACGTAATTTACATTACAAAAGTAAACATGCTCACGCAACCTACTAATGCCAATTCCATCAACGTTTATGTCAAGTAAACACTCTAATATGTTTTAAAATCCATACGTTATCTATTTAACGTACTTTCCAAAACATTATTATAAAACGGAATTTATACATTAACGTTTATAACAAAATCCTAACTTTATGTAATATTTACATACAAAACATATGTACAAGCTTATAAGGCTTGTGTACAAGTTTTCAATACATGAAATTCAATTATCTTTTCCCTCTAAAACCCTAGTACAACTCATTTAAGCCCATGGTACAACCCGGTAATACATAACATTAAACTAGCCATTTTCCCTCCAATTTTCTAAGGTATTTTGTACAACCTTTCTATTACATGTTACAAGCTTCCAATGCACAATATTTAAACTATGTTTTCCCTCCATTTCAGCCCCTACTCGTCCTAAAAACTAAAACCCTAACCCAAAAACCCTAATGAACCCGTCACCCCCTAACTAGCTCGAACCAAGTTTAAACCAAGCAACCACCCTTCTCCATGACACACCACCTTGCTTACTACCTTGCTAAGCACCTCCATCACCACCTTGTCACCACCCTAGCACCCTAGCACCTTTGTCACACCCTTGCTCACCAAGTAAAACCTCCTTGTCACCACCCTTAATAACCGAACCCCTCACACCCTCCTTACACCTCTCTAAGCTATTTTCCTAGCTTCCCTTAGTCACCTAGCTAACCCTTGGCCACCACTCCACACAACTTGGTCCCTACTCCATGTAAACTTGGCCACTACTCCTCTCTTGACCCTATATATACACGAACACATACATACTTTCCTAACTCACCATCTAAACTAAATACTACCTCAAAATGATGATCTAACCAAGTCATAGAAGAGAAGAAAGGAAGGATAAGCTAAGTAGAAGCCAAAGTTAAGAAGGAAAGAAGTCCTTGATCCATCTCATAAAGTTTTCGGGTTATATTTGCTCTTTTCGACCCATTTCACCCATTTCGTGTACTAGTAAGCTTTTCTACTCGTTCAATAAGCTCTTGTATTGTTTTAGATTATATATAAGCTCCTATACATCCTTATGATCTCATGAAATCAGCCCTTAAACCCTAAAGCTTACTCCTTTGGTTTTCCTAAACCAAACTTCGTATTTCTAACAATCTCCCCTAAGGGAGGTCACTCCTATTTACAAAAATTTAAACTTTGCATCCTATTCTTTCACTTTGGTCTTGAAGCATACTTAGTCTATTAACTTTAATCATTAACTTGTGATTTGATGTAGTGATCATTTGTATCTTTTTGATTTGTGCTAGTTCTTTTTGTTCTTGACATATGAATGTGATCTTTTGAGCTTCTTGAAATCATTCATTCAAAGCATAAATCTCATTTCGCCATATATGTAAACTTTGCCATCCGCATGTACTTGTGTCTTCTGGGACCGGACATCGCTCTACATTTCTTGATTTGATAATCTTTTGAAAAGCTTTAATATTGCATATTTCTTGAATTTCTTTCAAACTTTACCACTTTGTTCCGATTCAAGAAGGATCGTTTACATTAACAGAGTAGCGGAAGTCTTGAAACATGTACTTAAGCTTTCATGATGTCTTTTATTGCCGGTAGGATAGAGGCATGTGGCAATGAATCTTGTGAGTCAGCTCAGAATCAGGTCTCCGATAACCCTCTTTTAATATTCCTAAAATAAATAGTCAGCAATAAGCAGGGGGACCGAATATGGCTTGTCATTTTCGCCCGTGTTTGGTTGGGAGTAACCTTCGAATCCGTGAGGATTGACCTATGATCAGGTAGATTTAATTTAAGAAGAATCTTCTTGATAGGATTTTCCAACTGAAGTATTTAATCTTTCTAACAGTATGTATTAGATTCTTCATACTTAAACTGTTCTCATTATCGAAAACGTCTGAACAGCAGACAACAAGATATGGACGTAGTGAACTAGCGAGTTACATATCTAACGATTGAAATATAAAATTGATTTGAAAAATCAATCGAAGTGTCACTTGCTTATAAGTTTTTTTTTCGTGACACATCCGTTTGAGGGTTAATCATTTCAAAAAATTCATCAGCAATCGTCAATTCACAACCTGGAACAAGTTTGATTCTTATAGTATGCACCATCATTTCTTTCAGTGTCACAAGGTTTGATTTCTTATAGAATCGCCAAAGTCACCTACCATAAGCTTGATTGATGTTGGGCTCAAGCAGATTTAATTCTCATCGTGAATGAAATCACCTCGGTAATGATTCTGGTAAAAATCACAGGATAATGCGTAGGAATCTTTATATTGTTAACTTGTTATTTACATGTGTGACATAGCCAAGCATGATACTTGATAAGTGTCCTAAATGAGATTTATGGATGATTATCGTTTAGCTATAGACTTAATAGTGCACCTTTTGTTTTTTAGTGATCGGAGGCTGGGCAGGACTGTCACTTTTCATTATCAACTAACTCGGAGTGAGATAAAGTCGATAAAAATACGTTGTAATCTCAGTGAGAAATAAAAACCAAGCAGTCTGTTGAGAGACCTTGGAGTGGCTAGGGAGGGTTTTGTCCCAAAGCGTCACTGGGTCTATGACTTCTTTAATGTCAGACAACACCTTAGTGTTTCTGACAGATTATGTATTGACACGGTTTTGCTAAGTGTATAGAGGGCTTCTTTCTTTTCACCTTTTATCCTTACATTTATTTTTCATTCTCACACCCTTCAATGTCTTACGAGACTTCATAACTAACCCTTGTTGGGTTTGTTCCAGTGTTTGTGTTAGCTCCTTTTCTCAGTTAGCTTTATTCCGAATTCACACTTTTTCTCCTTTTGTATCTTACATTAGGGACTTCTACACTAACTTAGATGGATTATCACTGGGTAGATCCCTCCAGTTCTTGGTTGGGATTATGGGATTTGAAATACCTATGGCCTAACCACCTTTATAACTCCATAAATTTAAGATACATGGCTTCGGTCTTTTAGGGTACTTCCTTTCATAATCAAAACCAAAAATCATTAAAAAAAATTCATCAAAGTGTTTGATATAAATATCAAAAGATTTTCACGTTGAGTAGTTTTTCATTCATCACTTAAAAAGGCCTCCCCCCTTAACATTTGCATCGTAAATCTAGTTACATGTAAAGTGTTGGAGTGCATTTTGAGTCCATTTTATATGATCACATGACCAATACAATTAGTTCAGTTTAATAACATTTTCTCACTGATTGGTTGGATTCACACCATAAATTATATATATTATACAATAAAAATATAAAATATATATAAAGTGTAAAAAACAGCACTATCAATGAACCGAGAAAGTAGTATAGGAGTGTTCCCGGGTTTAAATCCCCAACGAGGCTGGAATGGTAAATCGATACGATCGAAGATTTGAGTTTGAAGGAAGGAATTGGTTTGGGAAGTTGAAAAAGTCAAATTAGATAATAACGGACTAAAACGTTTAAGAAAAACCTAGAAATTACGAAATTAAACTAGAAAACGAAGGCCCGAATCCCGAACAAAAGGGGGAAAACCTAAAATCTTTAAAAATAAGCCTACGAAGAAATTTTTGCTTCTAAACTACTCTAGGGATCAAATAACGAAGAATGAAAAAGACTAGACCGAAAACGGAGTTCGTTTGACCCAAAAACGAGTCAAAACAAAATCCCGTACCCGGACCCGTTCTTTAAAAGACAAAAAGTTGTAAAAATGACCCTACGAAAAATTTTATATTTTTCCTACAAACTAGATGATAAAAGAAAATTTTCTAAAAAAGCAAAATATTTTTTTGATAATTTTTGTATTTTTTATGAATTAAATAAACTTTTAACTAAATTAAATTATAAAAAATAGTAAATGATTACGAAAAATTCTGAAAAATTTTCTAAAAATACTTTACAACTTAACAATCCTACGAAAAATAACAAACTCCAAACAGCTTATGCAATAAGCCCCGAAAATAAGCTAAACAGCTTATTAGGCTAAAAAGCCAAAACGTGTATAAGACCAAAGTCCCTTGAGTCTTTAACGAAAAAGACCCAAGGGCGCAGTGGTAAGTGGTGTTGGTAAAAGAGGGGATGTATCGCTTGGTCCCGGGTTCGAGTCTTGCTCACCCGGGCCAAGTGTCTTCCCCTTTTTTTTTTTGAAAACTCAAAGAAGCAAAGTTGTTAAGCTCGTGGGGCTTAACAACTTTGTCAACTAGAGCTTTTGCTGAAAACCAATGAATAAGCTTAAAAATAAGCTCAAACTTGACAGTTTGGCTTATTTGGGCTTAAAGGCAAAAAGAGGCTAAGTCTTTTGGACTTGAGATCGAAATAAGCTGTGATAAAGAGAAAATAAGCTAAGGGTGATCTAACTACTCTAAATAAGCTCTAAAAAGGCTAGACTTAAGGTTGAAATAAGCTGGGACAAAAGGCTTAATGGCAAAAAGCTTAAAGTGAGCTTAAGAGGCTAAAATGCTCAAAACTTGGGCAAATAAGCTAGAAAAAGGAACATTGGCAAACTCAGCTTATTGCTCAAACCAAATAAGCTATAAGGAACACAAATGAGCTTATGAAGTAAGCTCAATAAGCCCAAGAGGTGGCTTAACATCCACAACAGTACTAACTAAGGAGTTAGTACTGTTGGTGGAAATGTGGGGCAACAAAGAGCTTAATAAGCTAAAAAAAGGGAAATAAGCAAACTAAATATCTAACCTAACCTAAAAAGCTCTTAGGAAACAATTTGAGCTTATGGAATAAGCTGAATAAGCTAAAATCCAAAATTAAGCAATCCCTCAGCCTAAGGTATGCAAAAACAGCCAAAAGGCAAGTTTTGGCTTAGAAATAAGCCATCAAATAAGCTCTTCAGGGTATGAAACTTTGAGGGCTTATACAAGGGCCTATAAGCTTTTAAAAATCAATTTTACTTGCTGATTTTTGACTGTGAAAAAGGGTCTTGGGGTTTGTTAAAACTGTGGCACTAAGAAACTTGTGTGAATTTGACCCAAGAAAGTCAAAAGACCCATAAGTTTTGACAGGAGTTTTAACATACACAAAACACAAACTTTTTTGAGGCAAAAACTCTAACCTACAAGTGCTTAATCAAATAAGCACTTGTGGGTTTCTTAAAAACCTAACAGTTTCAAAGTGGGTTCATAAACCTTTGAAAAACAAATTTTCAACTAAAAAACTTTTAAAAACAGCTTTAAACTAGCTCAAAGATGATGCTTAAACTGACTAAGTGACCCTAACCCAAAGTCAAAACATTTTGACCCGTTTTTAGGCTTTTGCCAAACACCCTTTTACTTAAAACTGCCAAACTAAAGTGGGCTTAAAAATCTATTTTAAAGCTAAAACTTTTAAAACCTTTTATCCACTTCTACTTAAAATGACCTAGTTAAACTATTTAAGCTATAAATTGCCTAGCTTATTTTGAAAAATAAGCTAGTTTCTCTACTAGCTTTTTGCACTAATATGACAATTTTAAGTTATAAACTAAGATTACATAAGTTTAACCTAATGAAAACTGAAAACAGCTAGATATTAAACCTAAACAAACATGTTTGAAAAGAATAAAAGCAAATAAGCTAGTGTCTAAAGCTAAAAATTAAGCTAAATGGAAATTGAGAATTGAAACCTTGGATTTTGTTGTCTCAGAACCAAGGCCACTCTTTCTGAGTGAGTGGCCTAAAAACCCTGTCCTAATGGCTCCTTAGCCTCTAAACCTGAGCTTAAAAGCTCAATAAGCTCTTGGGAGCTTATTACTTCAAATAGCTTCCAAAATGCACTCACTTGGACTTTTATGAACTGAGTTCAAATTAAAATAGTATGAAAGGGCTTATAACAAGTTTTAAACTTAATTAGAGCTTATTGACAAGAATAAGCTCAAAAGAGCTTATTGAGAGCTTATTGAGTAAAAGCATAAAACCCTGACCTAATGGCATCCATACCTCTAAACCTGATCTTAAAAAGCTCAATAAGCTCTTGGAGCTTATTTACCTTACTTTAGCTTCCACAAATGGATCTCATGACCTCAATGATGTCATACTTTTGATATAAATGGTCTTAAATTGAGTAAATAAGTTGACTTTTTTGAGCAAATCTTCAATTGAATTTGAGCTTTTTAACAGAATAAGCTCAAATGCCCTAATTTAAAAAAAATAACTTTTTCTAAATCTTATTATAAGCCAGGAAAAAGCTATCTAAATTGACAGATTTGCTTATTATAACTAAGTGACTACTGTTTTGACTTTTAAAGACTAAACAAGCTAAAGGCAAAACAAAATAAGCTAAAACAGATACTAAGCTACACCTAATAAGCATATAGAACTAAAAATGAGCAGACAAAATAAGCTAAAAAGTACTTAAAAAGCTATTAAGACAGCAGACTTTAAAAACAGTTAAGAAAAACTTTTACCAAACTTTAAGCTAACTTTTAAGACTAATAAGCATTTTAAAAAAGCTAAAAAGAGTAAACAGCTTAAGTCCTATACCTAATAAGCTCAAAAGACTATATTTGTGCAAACCAAATAAGCTTAAAAGCATCTAAAGGGCACTAAGACAGTGGACATAAAAGGAGGTTTTAAAGGACTTTTGACTAAATTTTAAGCTAAAAATAAGATCAAATAAGCAAATGAAATAAGCTACAAACTAAAAACAGATAAAGACCTATCCCCTAGGAATACATAAAAGCTGGATTTAAGCAAAGTGATAAAGAAAATAAGCTGAAAAAGGAATTTGAAAATGACAGACTACTCCTATTCTTTTTGGCTTTTTGAAATTAAATTGCTACTTGCAGACATTCTTTTAAGACTCAAAAAGAACTTAGACAGCTTAAAAACTCAAGACAGATTAAGATTAGATTCCAATAAGCTAAACTTGACAAAAATTAACAAGAATTTGACTAGGATGTAACCTCAAATGATCTGCACATTAAGGACCTTTTTGAACATTTCAATGCTTGACTGTTTTTCACCAAAAGACTCACAAAGATTTTTCAAAGCTTTATGACTCAACATAGATGCAAGTTATGCACTAGAAATCAGCTTGAGTAAAAATAACACAACTCAATTAGGACTTTAATTAAATAAGCTGTTTTAAGACCCTTTATGCTAACAGATTTGGAATTTGATTAAACTATCTTGAAAACTTAATAAAACTAGTTTAAAACTTATTAAAACTAAACTTTAGACTAAATTAGAGCTTATGAAAATGAACTTGAATACCAAAACAGCTTTGAACCTCAATTTACCCATTTTAAATCCTTAACCCAAACACCCCTTTAAAAACTTTAAATCCCATTTTTAAGCTAAAACAGATTCCAAAAAGGGTTAAAACTTTAAAACAGATTAAGTTCAATGACAAT
This sequence comes from Tanacetum coccineum, assembly GCA_026074375.1. Classification (NCBI taxonomy): domain Eukaryota; kingdom Viridiplantae; phylum Streptophyta; class Magnoliopsida; order Asterales; family Asteraceae; genus Tanacetum; species Tanacetum coccineum. The sequence goes on along the minus strand of BQNB010038330.1, from coordinate 11,791 downwards.
TGATGACAAATAAGCAAAAACATACAGAGATTAAGCACTTATCAATAAGCTAAGCTTATATGCTGATTAGACTAAAAACAGGACAGATTTTATAAAACTATAATAAAACTAAATGAAATGATTAAAACTAGGAATTTAAGACATATTAAGCAATATTAAGACTGATTAAGCATATAAAAGCAATAATAAGCACACATTAAGCAGATTTATAAGCTAAATAAGATAATAAGCTTTTGAGAGATAAAAGTAAAAGTACCCTGATCCCAGCTAAACAGGGATCTAAAATTGCTCAAAAGAGCTCAAATCTAAAAGCTGCTTAAAATTTAAGCTCTTAATAAGCCCTATAAGCCGTTCCCTTTCTGGCTTATCTTCCAAGTGGCTTATTCAGTTATTTGAGTGGATTTTTGGTGAATGACTTATTCAGTTTAGCTTAAAACAAGCTAAACTGAATAAAGGCTAGCTTATTAGTTATAAAGGGCTTATTGAGCTTATTTAAGTAAATTCAAACCACATTTCAACAATTAGCTTAATAGAAAAAAAGAATTTAAAACAAATTGAAATTGTCTTTTATTAATACTCAAACGAGATTACAGCTTTAAAAGAAATTACATTAAGAAAATGACTATAAACTAAAAGATTACAAAATAAGCTACTAAACTACTAAAAAGCTAGACTAAAGCTGTGTGAGGCATCCTCTATTTATAGTGAAGAGGGGAAGGATCCAGAACCTCTAGGAGCGTCTCCAATCCATCAATCTTGTCCCTTGATCAAAATCCATCTTCAAATTCAATCCTTTAAACCGTTGGATCATGTGCCACGCATCTTCAACCAATGAGAGAGCTGGGTATTGCCAGCATGGCTAAATTGGGAGTCAGGGTTGTCAGGAGCTTCTAGAAGCAAAGGAGAGCGTGTGTGAGAGATTGATTTTTACCCTATGAATCGTTGAGGTGAAAAGGAGAGGGATGGTGAATAGTAACTCTATTTAGGCGCGTTTGTTATGTTTGACTGGATTTAAGGTAAGTTGACTTGGGCTGGGGTTTATTTGGGCCAGGAATGGTTAATGGATTTGGACAATTGAATTTATCTTGGACTTAGTTTATAAAAGGCTAATGGTTTAATACTTCAATGCTTAATGGGCTGACCCGGCCCATTAAATGGGTACGGGTTGGCTCATTAAGGATGAATATGCCTTCGGCTTTGGTTTTTCGTGCTTTTTCCATTCTCGTGCTCGGTTTTGTCCGTTTTGGCTTTGTTTTTGCCCTTTTATTTAATATCCGTACCTGCAAGACACAAATCACAAAATACACATATACAATGCATTTTTTATCTGTTTTTGGTCATTATTGGTCTTTTTAGCTCGTTTTATTAGGTAAAAGGTATGTGTATTTAAGCACATACCAAAATCCCTCATACTAAGCTATTGCCGTGTCCTCACGCAATGTCATAAATACACACTTAGAAAACCAAAAATTTCAACCCCCTTAGACTAATTACCTCGAAAAGTAGCTAAGTGTTCATCTAATGGGATTAAGAAATCTCTAGTTTTGAAAAGCCCCCGTTTTACCATTTATATGCATTTATTATATTCATATCATAACTTCACGGAACAAGAAACACTAAAAGGATAAATTCATCGTCCTTGATTTTTCACTCGCCCTAAACCAAGCTTAAAAACGAAATCATTGTTAGTTAAGATGTTAACACTACTCATAAATGCTAATTGTGGATGCATAGCTAGTTTCTGTTCCCTTATTTCTAAATCCTCTAAAGATTTTATTATTATTATTTGTGACAGATTAATTAATGTCTTATTCATATAAAGTAAACCCGGTTTAGGCCACAATTAGTTTGAAATCCTTTTTCTAAAGAGACGATATGGTGAGAATAAGGTCCACATTAAGGTTCTAATTTCGCACGATTTAAGGGTTATCCTTTTTATTTCATCCGAAACAACTCAACTACGAGTCCAGAGACGGGGCTTTATTTAGTATAGCTTATTGGCCCGTTTTTATATCAATTTTCATACTATTTTCTAGGTAGTTAAAAGACCACTGCCTCTTGCCGGCTCACAACCGATGTGGCAGTATTTCAAAAATTGATTCGTCGCGAACGACTAGTCGAGTAATATAATATAAGTAATCACGTCGGATAAAAATTACTTTAGAAAAAGTAATAGTCTATCCTCTGGATGTCGTGTCCCAACGAGAAATGAATTTGAAATTCACGAGAATGTTTCGTATTTAATGCTTGAATATCTTTTAATTTTTTTGGTTTTAAAACTAAGAATTATACTACTAGATTTAAAACTAAAGATATATAATATATAAAACAAATATGCTTGCCAAGTAAGGTATTGAGATCCTCAAGTGTGAATTAAGTACTAATCAATGAACCAATACCCGTCTAATAAATCATTTCCTCAAAACGTTGTTTTATTTTGAAAATTATTTTTTTTATCAAAATATTAATTACTAAATTTATGTCTAATTATTCTTACGGCTTTTGCCCGTTCGAACAACCAAAACACAAATCTAAATAATCCAAAAATTATTAATCTATAATCACTTTTATGTCCACACTTGATTCACCGAATACTACTCACTTAACAAGCATAAATATAACTACTCGCAATATATCATAATAACTACGCTAAAAACAATAAGTAAAGCAACAATAATAATATTTAAACTAAACATTGCAATAAACATAAAGAAATAAAATAGATAAAGAAAAGAGATTAAAGGTTACCAAGTTTGGATTAACGAGCGAGATGATACAATAAATTTCAACAATACCAAAAATACCCATCTTCAAGCTAATAAACCATTAACATGATGATCACCTTTTAAATTACCACTTAATCTCCAACAAATACTTCTAAAACCACTATCAATCTCCACACTTGATAAAGAAAAATAAAATAAAATGATTAACTTAAGTTTAATAAAATGAAAATATGCTTAGAAAAAGAGCTACGAACGTTGTAACTTCAAATGGAATCAAATGCTTTAGGATGTCACTATAAAATTAACACAATTAAAGTAAAATAAAGACAAAACGAAAGATGGAGCTGTCTGTTTGATTTTCATCGGATACAAATTCGAAACAAAATTAAAGGTTACATAAAAACTAGTTAAAATAAAGATTGAATAATTGATAAAAGAATTTATGACATAAAAAATAAAAGTTTAATGTTGTGTATAGTAACCGACACCCATAAGGGTGGATGTCGACCGTCTCTCTTAATGTCTTATTGCTACTATATCTAATCTATGCTACCAAAAAGAAAAGAAACGAAAAATAAAGATAAGATCTCCAAAGATAATGTTGCTCCACTTTTTTATAACCTGCGTATTAATCAAGCAGATAGTGGGCTTGGAATTTTATTTGCTTCCTGGGCCTCTATTATCTCTCCAACTGTTGGGCCAAATTTGCACTTTGCTGGGCCGAAATCATTTACAAGTGTTGGGCCTGTTTAGTTAAGCTGCTTGCTGGGTCTGGATCTTTTACTCAACTGCAGCGCAAAATGGTAGCAGCTATTCATTCATTTATAAGTGTTGTAAATTTGGGCTTTTGATAAATATGGGTCGGTCCTACCCAATAAAAGATGAAGGCACCGTTGGACTCGAATTTTTGTGCTCTTTCAAATGGCATGCTCGAGAAATACTAACGACTTCGTCTTGACTTCAAATAATAAGTACTCTTGATCGAAACGAACCCGAAAATACCCGTTTTTGCTTCGTTTTCAATCCTTAGTACCTGCAAGACATAAAAACACAAACAAAACATATTTGCAATAATATTAAGCATATTTCATGTTTTTAGTCCAATTAATAGTGTTTCCGGGTTATAAATGATGTGTGTTTTAGCACACATCAAATTCCCCCACACTAAGCCATTGCTGGTCCCACACGCAATGTTTATAAAACACGCCCGAAAATAAACAAATTAAAAACCCCCTAACTTATGACCCCTCACAATCAAACAAGAACAGAAAAGGTCCATTAAGAAGGTTAAAAATCATTTGTTTCGAAAGCGCCCTCGTTTTAACCACTTATTCAATAATAGATAAAAATTAAGATAAATTTTTTATAAAATTTATTTAAAAAGGGCTTTAAGAACTGGAGTTCGTCATCCTAGACTTTTCACAATCCCCAAACTAAGCTTAAAATAAAATCACAGCAAAATATAAAATTAGATGCTAACACTACTCATAAATGCTAATTGTGTAAACGCAGCTACTTTTCGCTCCCTTATTCCTAAATCTTCTAAGGATATTATTATTATCATTATTGGCGACAAATAAATAATGTCCTTATTATCATAAAGATGTCCGGTTTAAACCATAATTAGTTTGAAATCATTTCCTAAAGAGACGATATGGTGAGAATAAGATCCACATTAAGGTTCTAATTTCGCATGATTTAGGGGTTATCCTTTTTATTTTATCCGAAACAACTCAACTACGAGTTCAGAGACGGAGGCTTTATTTAGATAACTTCGGAGTCGAAATTTGGCTTTATTATTATTATTATTGCAACATTATTAAACCTCGGTCCTTTAAACAACTGTCACATCGATATGCGAGCCGACCATGGTCCAGGAGTCTTATTTCGACCTCGGTAATTTCCTTGACCTTTTTGAAGGCTACAATTTCAAGTCCTGTGGTCTTTTAACTACCTAGACAACGGTAGTGAGCCGTCAGGAATCGATAGCCTATTTTCCCACAACACTGACAAAATCTCGATGTGTACCTTACTTTCACTAGAAGGAATCTCTACGAAGGGATTTAAACTAAGAATCACAAAAACCATAGCAACTTAATTTATTTAACAAATATATAACGTTTATTAAGCTGGTGGGAGCAAAAAGCCACAATTAACCTCTATGAGCTCTAAAGAGATCCAACTACTCCACGCTTAACATCTAACTTATATTCAACTCTATCATTTTTCGTTCTTTTCAAAATTTTAAAGTTAAGCAAACGCTTAGTCTCGAAAGCTAAGGGGAAAGCTAGAGTTAAAAACTCGGTCAAGTCAAAAGCTATATATATATATCATTATAAAACAATAAAATTTTAAAATTTTGGTCAAAACGGGGTTGCAAGGGACACAGCAGGCACAAGGTATGATCAATTTTGACAGAAATCCCCCCACACTTAGAATGGAACATTGGCCTCAATGTTCAAAAATATCGGGTTTTACCCCCACACTTAGGAATGAAAAAGACAAATGCAAAAAATTCCAAAGGTGAAAGGGGTAACAATACATATATAAATGATCAGGATCGAAGATTTCAATAAGCAGAAGATCGAAGACCGGATGATTGGAGGATTGAAAACAAGCACGGGTCTTCACGATCTTAAAAAATCATGAAAAAAGTACCACAAACCATAGAAAGAAGCACGCCCCCACACTTGGGCTATAAAATTACACACTTATTTATTAAGAAAATAGAAAGAATAAAAGACACGGGTTGCCTCCCGAGAAGCGTTTGTTTTTGTGCGAGTCTCTAGCTTGACTCTCCCCGAATTTCTTTGTCCTTGGGGTGAAAACTGACCGAAGATTCGGTCATTAATGAAATTTCACTTAAAATATGACATTTATCGATCAAGAAATTATTAATCAGAAGATGTGGAGATTTTCTCGTAAAAGAGAAAACTCCATTGATAAAGAAAATCCCAGGATCGAAAACTTTGTCCTCATTTCCGGCAAGAAATTAAAGAAAAGTTTCGGTATTAGAAGGATTAATCAAGAGAAGAGAATCACTGATGAATGAGAAAGTAGGAAAATCATCTTGTGGAAAAAATTGAAATCTCTTAGATTGGACTCTTTTGATAATAAATATTCCGAGATCGAAAATCATGTCTTCATTTCCAGAGGGAAATGAGACTAAAAGGTCAATCTTGGTAAATTCCTTAGAAAGAGAGGAGTCATAATCGGATAATAGAAGAGAAGAATCATTAAGCTCGTTAATTGTTAAACACTTACTTGATAAATCAAATATATTTTCCTCCAAAACTCTAGTAAAATCTCCTGGAATGATCTCAAGATCAAAGTAAAAACGGTCATACTCAAGTGGAGATATGATGTGAGCGAGTCTATCGGCGAACTCCTCATGATGTAAATCACTCCTATCGGCAGGAGGAAGCGGATCAATCAAAAGATCAAAGATAAACGAATCATATTCAGGAAGAGAAGAATCAAAATGAGTAGTGGTACTGCCACTACTCTTCTTTTCAATATGATCGTCATCACCACAAATAGAAAAGGCTTCATAAATCCGGGGATCGTGAATAATCAGAATGAGTAAGTAGGTACTAGTCTCTACTCTTATTTTCAATATCAATGCTAAAAGTTCGCCCATAATCAGGTGAGAATAAAAATGAGAAGAAGGGTATCAGTCTCCTCCAAGAGGAGTCACTATCATCGCTAGGGAATAGGGAGATGGGGAGGGAGTCTCGACCACTAGAATCGATGAAGGAGTGGGAATTGCCACTCATAGAATTGTTGTTTCTAATAGGAAATTTACGCAAAGAATCTACAATACAATTCTATATAACGGATAATGGTCGGCACGTCCCGTAGGATTCTTCAAAAGCTTGAAATTTTTCTTCTTTAAGCCGAGACGGATATGGAATCAATGGCTGATGAGGATTAGGCTCGAGGTTTTCTTCGGTTTTGGTGTGGACAATGGTGGAGTTTCCGGAGGTGGGACAAGTGGTGTGCTCTTAGAGCTAGAAATTTCCACCACTTTTGTTATGGTCTTCGGTTCTTGTTTCTCTTCTTGATAAACGAGAAAATTATAATGAGGAGTAAAAGATCCATCCAATGTCAAGCCATCCATACTAGTAATCATATTAAGCTCAACAAGTGGGTCTGTCACGGTGTTGCTCGGTAGCACACCTAATGGACTCTCTTGAAGATCTTCTGCCATTTGACCCATTTGATTTTGTATTTAATTGAAACGCGGCTTCTTGATTTTGGTCATAAGTTTCTCGCATGCTAGCAAAATGATACTCAAGAGCTTCGACTTGTTTAGTAAGGAGCGGTGAGGAGGTAAATTGCAATCAATTTGAGTTGACGTTACCACCACTACTCGAAACTTCAGTTTATTTCTACAAGTTCGAACTCTGGCTATATTCTTGATAGTGGTTAAAGCTTCTTGAATATTTCTCATCATCATATTTCCACCCGCTGCGGTATTTAGAGAATCTTGATCAGATTGACTCAACCCGTTATAGAAAAAATCTATTTGGTGAAGGTTGTGAAAAATCCGTGCATGAGGACATGTTTCCTTAATAATCTTTGAATTCTTTCCCAAGCTTCGGTAAAGTCTCACCGAAAAATTGTTTGAAAGTTCGTGATTCTTTTCTGAGATCTCTTTGTTTAGATTGAGAGAAAATATCGATTCAAGAACTTTTGAACTAAATCATCCCAAGATGTGATGGATTTTGGTAGGTTCATTCTCAAGCCATGTCTCGGCATGCCTCCTTAGAGGGGGGGAAAACGGGAATAAGGATAAACTTCACCACATTATAAGGCAACTAGGTTTTGTCTTAAGTTTATGGTTCTTTAATTGGTAAAATTTCCGATGTAGTGAATTGAGGATCATCATTGTTTCAATGACCAAAGAAAGATTGTTTACGTACGATATCAAGTAACTCGCGGTTTTTTGTTCAAATTCGCCCTGCTAGGACGGCTGCAGGTAGGGGATGAACAACGAAGCATTCTCAATACCTACGGATAGAGGATTCGGAGTAGTAGTTTTTCCATCGGTCTCAATATGATACGGCCATTTGGAAGTATTTCAGCAGTTTTCGTCCTCTCCTTGTATATGATCATGAAAAAGATTATCAGACTCGGATTCTTCTTCTGACGGAAATTGCATACTTTTATCGGGATTGGGAAAATGTAACTCGGTTTGGTTTGAAGAAGATTGCTTGCTCATGCACCAGAAGTTAAAGAAGAGAGAAAGAAATTTGGTTTATTTCAAAATTTTTAGTATTTCTTGTGAATTTTTATTATCATTTTTTTTTTATAATATATTATATATATATATAATATATATATTAATATATATTATATAGACAAAAGAAAAGGAAAAAATAAAATGGAAAATATTTATATATATATATATTTTTGAAAAATCAAAATATTTTTGGTATTTTTTAATATTTATAAAAGAAAAGGACAAAATAAATATGAAAAAATATTTTTGGGATTTTTTATAATTTTTTATAAGTACAAAAATAAAAAACTTCCGGAAGAACAAGGTTCTTCAAGTGCACTATCTGTCAATCACCACGTGAAAATCGTTATTTACATCCCTCTCCCCTGCGCAACGGTTGCCAAAAACTGATTCGTCGTGAAGGACTAGTCGAGTAATTTAATATAAGTAATCACGTTGATATAAAAAGTACATTTAGGAAAAGTAATAGTCTATCATCCCGAGATGACGTGTCCCAACGAGCAAATGAATGTTGAAAATTCACGAGAATGTTTCGTATTTTAATGCTGATTATCTTTTATTTTTTTTTTGTTTTTAAAACTAAGAATTATACTACTAGATTTAAAACTCAATATATATATATTATATAAAACAAATGTGCTTGCCAAGGTATTAGGATCCTAAAGTGTGAACTAAGTACTAATCAATGAACCAATACCCGTCTAATAAATCATTTCCTCACAACGTTGGTTTATTTTGAAAACGATTTTTTTATCAAGATATTAATTACTAAATTTATGACTAATTATTCTTACGGCTTTTGTCCGTTCGAACAACCAAAACACAAATCTAAATAATCCGAAAATTATTAATCGATAATCACTTTTATGTCCACACTTGATTCACCAAATACTACTCACTTAACAAGCATAAATATAACTACTCGCAATATATCATAATAACTACGTTAAAAACGATAAGTAAAGCAACAATAATAATATCTAAACTAAACATTGCAATAAACATAAAGAAATAAAATAGATAAAGAAAAGAGATTAAAAGTTACCAAGTTTGAATTAACGAACGAGATGATACAATAAATTTCAACAATACCAAAAATACCCCTCTTCAAGCTAATAAACCATTAACATGATGATCACCTTTTAAACTACCACTTAATCTCCAACAAATACTTCTAAAACCACTATCAATCTCCACACTTGATAAAGAAAAATAAAATAAAATGATTAACTTAAGTTTAATAAAATGAAAATATACTTAGAAAAAGAGCTACGAACGTTGTAACTTCAAATGGAATCAAATGCTTTAAGGATATCACTATAAAATTAACACAATTAAAGTAAAATAAAGACAAAACGAAAGATGGAGCTGTCTGTTTGATTTTCATCGGATACAAATTCGAAACATAATTAAAGGTTACATAAAAACTAGTTAAAATAAAGACCGAATAATTGATAAAAGAATTTATGACATAAAAAATAAAAGTTTAATGTTGTGTATAGTAACCGACACCCATAAGGGTGGATGTCGGCCGTCTTCTCTACTAAATTCTCAATTGCTACTCTATCTAATCTATGCTACCAAAAAGAAAAGAAACGAAAAATAAAGATAAGATCTCCAAAGATAATGCTGCTCCAATTTTTTATAACCTGCTTATTAATCAAGCAGATAGTGGGCTTGGACTTTTATTTGCTTCCTGGGCCTCTATTATCTCTCCAACTGTTGGGCCAAATTTGCACTTTGCTGGGTCGAAATCATTTACAAGTGTTGGGCCTGTTTAGTTAAGCTGCTTGCTGGGTCTAGATCTTTTACTCAACTGCAGCGCAAAATGGTAGTATATATTCATTCATTTATAAGTGTTGTAAATTTGGGCTTTTGATAAATATGGGTCGGTCAATATGGTACGCGTACTAAATTTATTATCCATATGGTACATGAACTTTACATTTCGTGTCAATATGGTACATTTATTACCGGCTACATGTAAAACCAGTTACTTTTTTGGTAAAATCTGACGTGTTAATATATTTTTTAAATTAAGTGAAAATTAAAATGAGGGTTTTTGGATTTAAATAGCCACGTACTTTCTCACATGTACTCATATGGTACGTGTACTAAATTTATTGCCCATATGGTTGAACTTTTTTTTACAAAATTAAAAAAAAATCGCATTTTATTAAAACTTAATTTTATAAACAATTTTACATTTTTTCCTTACTTTTTAAATTTAAATTTTTTTTTTTGCATTATTATTCGTAAAGAAATTTATTTCTTTACAACTTTTTTTAAAACAAAATCGCACTTTTAAAAATCTTAATTTTAATTTTTTTTTAAATAATCAATTTTTTTTTCTTACGGAATTAATTTTTTTAAAGTTAAGAAAAAATTTAAATATTAAAACATTTTTACAGTTTTCTTCGAAAAAATATTAAAAAAAAAAATTAAAACAGCCTTTTAAAGTTAAGAAAAATCTAGTATATATAAAAAAAACTAAACGGTTTTCCTTTGAAAAAAATAAAAAATTTCAAAAAATTTCAAAAAAATTTAAACGATTTTATACATTTTTACGTTTTAAAAAGTATGATTTTTTTTAAAGTTTTGCAAAAAAATTCTAATTTTTTTCACGAATAATAACATAAAAAAATATTGACACGAATAGTGCTTAAGGTATATCATTGTTCTTCGCGAATAGTGCTCCAATGGGAAACGGGGACGATGTGTTCCTTGGAGATGCACCTATCATTGTTCTTCGCGAATAGTGCTTAAGCTATATCATTGTTCTTCGCGATGTGTTCCGGTCAGCGTATCGCAAGATCTAGCTGAGAAGATGATGAATAGTATTAGGATGCCATATATGCGTTTAGCCTGTTAAACAGTTGGAAAATTCAGTTTACGTACCATATTGACACGAAATGCAAAGTTCGGGTATGATATGGCCAATAAATTTAGTACACGTACCATATGGGTACATTTGAGAAAGTACGTGGCTATATAAAGCCAGAATCCCTATTTTTAATGCATGGAATGATACATTGTTTTGTAACACTATTAGAAACACAAACTATTTACTAAAACTGTTTCGGGTAAGCCATTATCTTTTTTCCCAGATCCCACCAGTTTTGCTACCTCTCCAGCTCATAAATCATTAAAAGTTTTCATACATGCTCATATGCATCTTGCTACATCTAGACTATAATTATCAGGGATATCTAAGATGTTATGAATATGCAAATTAGATGCAGCTGTAATGTGTGATAAAATTTGTCCAACCATAATTACTCAATGTGAAAGATTATGATATCACAGGTTGTGGCAACAAGACATCATTGTGGTTACCTCATTTTTATCCCCAAAAATCAATCTCTTTCTCATAAAAAGGAAGCCATCTTACTACAGGCCATTGTCAACATTCAAAAGGGAGATTTTGTCACACGTCTTCAGCTAGATGAGGTAGTACTGGAGCAACGACTCTCGCTATGGAGAATAGATGCTATGCATGACATGTTTGACAAATGCACCTTGTAAAACTTAAACAACCACTGGAATAGAATCAACATACTATAGTGTACTTAATACTTATGTCACTCTGAAGCGAATGAAACTTCATTGAAATATTGTTCGTCCTTGACAATCGTGTAATATCTGCTATATTAACCACGAGACCCATTTGGCTAACTAATAACACCATTTGTACTTTTTCAACGTTTATAAATTTTATTGGAAATGAATCAAAGATTCACAAGTGCACCCGGTTGTTTGCGGACCAACAACCGTGATATTGAATGACAAATAAAAATCCCACTGTTCATAGCTTTGCTCA
>BQNB010038329.1:18186-44194 GCA_026074375.1 Tanacetum coccineum | reverse complement strand
AACCGAACCGGTCTTGAAACCTAAAACCAAACCGGTCAAAACCGGTTTTGACCACAACCGGTCTGGTTCTTGGCAAAACTGCCGGTTAGAGAGCGGTACAAGGTTTGTAGGTTTCGACCGGTTCATGGACCAGTTTTTCAAACCGGTTCACCAAACCAGTTTCGGTTAACTGGTTTCAAAACCTTTTTTTCAAATTTCGAATCTTGCTTTTCTAACATGGGGGACCCGTGGAGGAGCGTTTTTCTAACTTTTTGGGTGTAGTGTTTGTTATTTTGCTATTTTATTTCACTATAAATGGAGAGGTTGTGTTTCTATGTCAGTCACAACTCAAAAATCACAATCCTAAGCAAAAAAAACTCTCCAAAGCAAAACCGAATTTCTTTCAATAAAACTTTGAGTATTGGGTACAATCGTGGGTATTTGTTGAAGCGTAGATAACTTTTGGTGCTTCCGGGTATGCCTAAATGTATTAATTGTGAAACGTAACTATTTTACGTAACAAAAAAAAAACAAAATATAAAAAGTTGATTATTACTTTCATAAAAATGATATATTACTTGTTTGACAAAAACTTTAATTCGTTTGGTGTCCGTTTACGCTAATTGTTGAATTTTAGTTTACGCGATTTAACTATATATAATAAGAATTAAAAGTAAACGCGTACAAAAAATAATTAGTAAAATAAATGACGTCGTAAATGACCTGAAAATACGGAATGTTACAGAAAGACATTTCAAAAGGAGTTTAGAAGTGCTGGTTGGTGCAAGGAAAACAGAGATGGACAAAAGACTGTTGCAGAGGACAATATGACTAACTCATACTTGATTTAAACCTGTCAGTCATATCATAGTCTTGTACAACAATAAGAATGATCTCAAAGAATGATCTCATGTTCAAATGTGTTCGACCTCTTACTGGAAAGACATTTCAAAAGGAGTTTAGAAGTGCTGGTTGGTGCAAGGAAAATTTTTTCTAATGCGGCTTTTGTTTGGAATGTGTAATATTGTGTTTTCTATATGAAGTGTTATAATGGTCGATTTTATCTGATACGTGTAACTACAATGTGAGTTTGGATGCTGATGTTGTTGTGACTAATTCAAGCCAGTACCTGCGTGTATGAGGTTCACTATGTCAGGTATACTTTCTTAATGTAAAACTGGTCTAATTTTGTTAACAAATCACCTCATAACTGAATAATCAACAGCCTTCTCACACGCTTGACACCAAAAACTCCCGTCCTTCCACACAACACCTTTCTTACACTTCTCACCACCGCAGCCTAGGAAGTTCCACCCTTTTCGTGACCTGATGCCATCAATTTTAACTCTGCATTTGAAGGTCGAAGACTGGAAGGATATTTGTTTATGAAAGTGAGTTAGCATGGTAATTGTAGGGAGCTTTGATGGCGAGTATGAAAAGCTTTTCATCATTCTTTCTGTTACGAGCCCAAATGAAGTGGGGTTCTCGTTCCTTCCTTAGTGAGAGTAGTCGGCATGGACAGGCAGCCTGGCTTAGAGATACCTATCTCACTGGCAGTCACATATACATGTCAGAGAAACTTTAATAAATGGGGTAACAATTGTACACGCTAGAAGATGGTACTGAGTTTCACATTCTAGTAGAAAGAAAGTATCCACTTACAAAAGAAACTCTTGAGAAGATGTTAGTTTTGAGATTGACAGTTGAATCTGAAAGTGAAGCTGCTTTTGACTTACTTAGGTTTATTCGAAGCAGATAGATGGAAATGTGAAGTAAAGAGGTGTTTGGATTCATCTCTCTTGATCAAGTGTTGATATGAAGAAACTTGATGATTGACAAGGTAAATATCAAGTTTAGGGGGGTTGTTGGGATTTAAAGGCTTCATATTAGTTTTGTAGTTTCTGCTGTTGGTTCAGAGTTACTACTGTCAGTTAAAGATTAGTGTTGCTAGTTAAAGATTTTGCTGTTGTTGAAGTTTTGAAGAATTTACTTAAGTAGTTAGTGTTGTTAGATTAAATATTAATATTGTCTTTGTATGTTAATATTGTTAGTATGTTAGTATTGTTTTATATAAGTTAGTGTTGTCATGTATCAGATAGTATTGCTTATCAGTTATGGATGAGATCGAATAGGAAGAGATAAGCTTTGATTAGTAATACGTTTTGTAAACCTATTAGGGTTCTTGGTGTATAAAAGGAGACCCTAGGGTATCTAGTGTAGCAAGTATCAAATAGATATCTCATCTATAGTTGAATTCATAGTTAGTGAGCTTCAAGGTTGTTTGTAACACCTTTCCAATATTAAGAGTGATCGTATTAATATATTAGAGCTTTTTGTTATTCTTATTTTTCATTCATTGTAATGTTTCATTGATTCTTCTAAAGTATTGAAGAGTAGATCTGCATATCTTTAGTTTTAAACAAAGTTCTATCAATGTAGTTCTGCTTATATCCAAAGGTAACCATACTCTTTACAAGTAAGGTATCGATTTGGATTTGGGTTTCAACATCCAAATTTAGACTCAAAAACAATAGTCTGACTCATTCATGCAGTGAATAACAAATTAGGACTCAAAACTAGATTGACTATAACACCTTATATCTAACCCCTCAAAATAACATAAGGTATAGAGAAATGTGTGACCATATGTATCGAATTGTGAACTACATTAATTAATGTGTGGACAAATATGACTTTATGATTTATACAACTAAATAAATACTCCATGTGACCATATATAACGTCTTGTATATTAGTCAAACAATACCACTTATTGTGACTAATATCAGGTGTACGTAACTGAGTTCACATTTTGCTATAAATAATAGTCACATGAATATTTCACAATGTGACTATTTTGAATGTATTGGTCATATATAATACCTTTTATAATGTGGCCATAACATTATATTTAGTCTATTTGTTGATATGCGTTGGACTATTTGTATATGCCTATAGTCACTTGATCATGCACAAATAAGTATGACTATACACATTAGGTTTTGGCAAGCTCAAAACACACACTAAACTTAGACACACGTATTTACTTACTAGTGACTAATATGTATCGAATTTTGGTTACACTTAATCATGTATGTCTATGGTTTAGTGTGACCATATATGACATTTGGTCACAATGTTTAAGTGTGTGACATATATTTGTCACTTTTAAATGTATATCGTGACTAATGCTTCAAACTTACTTTTCAGTTGTCACACATTTTCAAATGTCATATGGTGGCTAAATATTCAGCAAAAATTGCAGTCACTTTTAAATAATGTGTGATCAAACTGGAACTATATGATTTAGCCACATACACTCAATTACTTCATGTGACCATTATATGGATTTTGGTCACGCTGTTCATTGTGTAGACATATATTTGTACATATGTATTTTTTTATAGTGTGACTAAGGTTTCAAACTTATTTGTAATCTGTCACAGTCCCAAAATTATAAGTGACTAAATACTAACAAAAATTACCGTTATGTCTGGTACATAAATATTTAATGTGTGACATTGGAATTTCCGAAATGGTCGCACAATAAGAGTTCAAGTGTGGGTGTTTTTTTTTATCCTGGTACCATTTAGTCATAAATTTTGATGTGTGGCCGTTCAAAAAACAACATGTGTGACCAAATCTACTTTTTGTACTAGTGTTTTTTAGGTCAGAGATCTCATACTTGAGAGATTCATTTTCCAAATTAAATCTGGCAATCTCCTTTTGAAGAGAATAGTTTAAGGCTTTGGTATTTTTAAGGTCACAAAGTTCAGACTTGCATGAGGACAACTCTTGATTAAGAGAGTTGAACTTACTGAGCAAGTTTTTTCTTTGATCCTCCACATAATGGAGATAAACATGGGTATAGTCTAGAACAAAAAAATTTTCCTTTCCCCCCTCGACATCAGTCATAGAAAGAAGACTTTATACTTTTTTCATGATGATTTCAACCCACTGACCCGATCTAGCATCAACCTTTCCAACAGATGGCTCATCCTCATTGATAGCTATAAATGCCTTGACCTTAGTAACCCATTCATCCTCAAAAGATACAAATTCTTCATCCCAGTCAAATGACTTAGCAACCAACCCTTTTTCACTTTTACCCTTTGACATGGCATTAATCTTTTTGGTAAGGATAACTATCTTAGCTTTGAGTCCTTTGTATTTCCCTTTGTAATCTTTTTTATGATTGTCAACATTTTGATTGTTTTGAGGAGTTAAGTTTGAGTAAAACTTGGGTTTGTTATATGATTTGTTTGAAGAAGGATAGGAAGGTGTGGAAGTTTTGTTTGAAGGACAGTCTTTCTGAACGTGACCTAGTTTGCCACAAGAAAAACATGTTTCATTAGACTTATCCATGGGTTTCTTGGCTGATCCAACTCTTCCAGACCTCTTGTAGAATCTCTTTTGATTGGCTAGAAGTGCTCTGTCATGAAACTCAACATTCAAATCAGCAAGAAATTCACTGCTGCTCCTGGTGTCTTCTTCAACATCTGAGTCATTGTCCTGCAAATGGGTGTTAGAAATTAAGGCTTTTGAGCTGGAGGCCTGAATGGTAAATCTACTAGATTCTGACTCATAGATCTGATCAATCTGGCCTTCTTCATAGTTATGTTACCATACAAAGTAGCCATGCTATCATCCTTGATAGAGTTATTGGCCCTATGAGTTTGATTCATACTCAGGCATTTTCTTGGTAAGATGTTAACAAACGTAGCATTCACCTCAGCTTGTGGAATAGAGACACCTTTGTTTTCAATATCATTTAACAAGCATTTTAGGCTTGTGAATGTTCCATTAACCTTTTCACCCTCAAATGCTTTAAAAGCATTAAATTTGAGTCTTAAGGCTGCAATCTTGGTATCTCTTGTATCAGAGGGTCCCTCATGAGCTAAATGTAGGTCATTCCACATAGATTTAGCACTGGTACACTTAATGACAGACTTCATGACATCATTTGGGAGACAAGATGTTATGATACTTTTGAGTCTTTTGTCTTGATTAGCAAGACGTCTATCTTCATGTGACCATTGCTTTTGTGGTTTATGCAAGATGTTTGTAGAAGTTAACAGTAATGACTTGGGCACAAAAGGTCTATTTTCCAATATTTCAATAAGATAATCAAGACTATTTGAGTAGACCAAGAACCTATATTTCCAATTGGAAAAAGCTTCTACATCAAAAGCAGGAACATTTGTGACATGAGAACCTCCTCTTGAGTTAAGAAGTTGGGGGAGATCCTCATTAACAACATTCTGAACTACATTGGTTGTATTTATGTTGTTAGTGATGTCAATTGGAATAGGGTCAATTCTGTTGGGACTTACAGGATTACCAGTATTTGTTCCTAAAGGTGGTGGGATAGGTGGTACAGTTCCAGACATGATTAGATCTTGATTTATTTAAAACAAAAAACAGTTTATACATTGTTTTAAAAATCAAACTGCTCTGATATCAATTGAAAGTCCCAATTAGTCTCTTAGGAATTATAACACTTATCTTAAAACAAATAACACAAGTAATAACTTTTCAATCGTGTAATGCTTTATTGATATAATAAAAGTATTACAAAGTTTTATGGATCGCACTTGTTGAATGACAATGTAAGATCGCCATTTGAACAAGTAAACTTGACAATGTATCAAGTTTACAAGTGAACTTGTATAGTCCCGCTGATAGGATCAGTTGACTACCGTGTAAGTTTGACAAAGGACTAAATGCTAATAATAACAACAATTAAAATGATAGCATTTACTGCTTACAACATTCCCTATTTATAGTGATACGAGGTTGATTCCTTAGTGGAGGTAGTTGGGACGTGTCAAGAATCATGTGGTGAAGTACATCTACATTAAATGCACGTCAATTCTTGGAAAGATCCCGCCCATACTTTAGTGAACAGTTTTGCCAATTGTTCATTACTTTTACCAACTTTGTACTTACGTACAGGCTTTAATTCAATGACACTTTGTCCCGCCATTTTGCTTTATTAAATTATCCCGCCTAAATCATACTTAGAGAGATTCACAAGTTCAGTGTGTTCTTCTTAAAAGGGTAATAAGATTGTCAGGGTATTGCCACCCATGACTCTCCCCAAAACCATTAGCGTATTCCTTCTACATACTAGCTGATGAGTATGTGTTCAAGTAATCTTCGACTTGCTTGACGATGTCTTAGACTTGAATACGTCTGAGGTTGCTCGCTGAGGCTTTGCACTAAATGAGTCCTTTTTTCTCGTTGATGACGAGTTTTCAACACTTAGCCTAATTTATGTTTAAATCTAGGCAGAGACAATTGGGCTCTGAATTGGCCCAACATTAATGATTTTTGACTCACTTATTTTTATCAATCAAGTGAATCAACTAATCTTATTTTGGTTAGAAAGTAATTATGTTGTCATTAAATATAAACTAAGTCTACTTTTTTTAAGAAACAATAACTTTCGAAAAAAGTTGTCATGCATCATAATTCAAAAAGTTGTTACATAGCTAAAACCATCATAATTTAAATTTTATGCCCCTCTTGACCTTTTCACGCTCCCCCCGCACGCACCCACCTTCCTTTGAATAGATGCACCTCCCTCTCACATGTGTATGACGAGTCTAGTTTCTTCATCTACAATCCTGCCATATAGTCGCCTCTTAACTAACTTGTGATCTAGCTTATCAACTGAGCCATCCTGCTGCAACATAAAGACGACTAGCACATCACCTATCCCCTCATCACCTCGTGTTCCCAACGACTAGCTAACGCTACTTCTACTCCATTCATACCCATATATCCCTCACGCAGTCACCCTCGCCAGTCTGAGCCACCGCCCTCCATCCTGTGTCGTTCTAAACAGTCCAGAATGTCGTGCTAAAATCACTACAACTCATCGAGAATATCTTCGCTAATGTAGTATAGTTGTGATATACCCGTATGCTACTACTGACTACATCAGATGCCTTGACTAATCACCGTCCTCATGATCCGGATATGTCGCGCAGACAAGGCCTGCACATCGACGCCGCACCGCCTCAATGCTCAGATACATGACACGCTGAACTTTTACCCCTTGTGTATAACCCTCTGCTGACCACTCCTCGCAGATATGCTCAGCAGTTCTAGTAGTATGATCCCCTACTACAAGACTTACACAAACAATCTCATAAACTCGCTCACCGTTTGCAGAACCCTACTCTGATCTTACAGAAGGGTACTCACATATCTGATTACTTCCCAACTATTAATTAACCCCCAGCGTCCGCGCACCGAGAGACGCTCTACATAGAACGCTACACTTTAGTGTGTGGCACCTTGCACCCGTAAACTTCCTACTACTGCGAACATACCCCCACCACTATCTCCCCATACCTAACACACACTTACTGTACTCCTCCAGTTCGTGTGTGAATCCCCACCTCACTCCCCACGCCTAAATTCAATCCATTAGTTTCGCTGATTATAGATGAGACTAATCGATCTCACCCCTCCTCTGTCCCCCGTAAGGTATTTGATAATATTCTCTGAATGTGTGTTCTTAATTGTACATCACCTATAACACCCACCCAGTTCGCTAGTCCCCCCTACCCAACCATAATAAGTACATCACCTCAAGCCCCCTCTATGAGAACGGCCTAAATACCCCCCCCACAAGAGATCCTAGACGCCCGAGCCCTATTTCCACACTCCCGCTTCAATACCTCCACAACCCTCGCTCCCCCACCCTCACTCTCTCTGTTCTCACACCCCCGACCCTACCACTTACCCTATATTCACCCCGAACAAAACCCCGTTGTCATGAAATCATAATTCAAAAAGTTGTTACATAGCTAAAACCATCATAATTTAAATTTTATGATCTTTAGACTATCGAATATAACATCATCAAATGAGATCGTGCAAAAGGTGTTAAATATGAAACTTGACTTTAAAATATGACATATCAATCAATAAAATCGAATAGAACATTGATGAGTAAAATTGTTTTGAATAATTATTAGCCAAGTTTTAAATTTATAAAACTCGTCTACCGATACACGCACTAACAGACAGAGAACCCGATCGTATATAGTGCAGTAGATTGGTAAATCCGAGGTCGTCCCAAGAGCTAAGGTTTACTAGTTCTAATTTGATTATGTCACGTTTGAAAATGGTTTTAAAGCTGATTTTAATAAATACAGGAAAGTAAATGCTATAAAGTAAAGTGATAGAAGAATTCAAGGAAAAAGCGTGCTAACCTAACCATTTCATTACTAATGATATGATTACATTTTCCTGTGCAATGTTCAATTATAAATTCTATTAGTGGTTCTAATATTGACAGACCCGAATTGGCATTTGAGGTCTGCCCTATACTTACTCTGCGATCCCACATTCCTCTACGATCATACGAGCAGGGCATCCAAGTTTGTAGCGGTTAATCCCCAACTATCCTTAAGACCAATATTTAATCTAAACCGATTATTA
This sequence comes from Tanacetum coccineum, assembly GCA_026074375.1. NCBI lineage: Eukaryota > Viridiplantae > Streptophyta > Magnoliopsida > Asterales > Asteraceae > Tanacetum > Tanacetum coccineum. The sequence continues at coordinate 35,758 of BQNB010038329.1, read as the reverse complement.
ACCCCCTCTGAAAGAGTTCCTGTATTTTTTAAGTATTTAATATGGCAAAGGTGGTAATATGGTAAATTCCTACACTATGGATAGGTTTCAAGCTACCCTAGTATCCCGCTAATTCCAAGTTCAACAAGGTAAGTCTAATAACATGATTAACAAGATCTAAGCCACCCTCTATACTACCAAAACCCAGGGATCAATGAAAGGCTATAAGGATATCTATCAGAACCATAAATAAACAGGAAACAAAAATCATAACAATAGTAAATACATGGTTAGGCCAGCACTTAGAGTGCTTAGCCGCTCATGGTAATAGAAATGCAAGAATTAATGAAAGTAGACATGGATTGAATCATCATTGTTCTTACAGTGAATGTTATGAACGATTAAATACAAGTATTAAGTAAAGTGACTTCTTCCTTGGACCTTCTGGTGAAATTCTTCGAACCTTGGAGGTTTGGTTCTCCCCTTGGGGCTGTGTAGTGAGTTGTGGAAGTGAGTGATGATGAATGAGCCAGATGAGGGCTCTATTATACTTTTCAAAACTGTTACGGCGTAACCCTTATGAGACGTTACGCCGTAACCTTGCTACGTATGCTTCCAATCTTCTAGTCTAAAATGATGTTACGGCGTAACGTTGTCGCCTATGTTACGCCGTAACACTGACTCAGATAAATCATCTTCTATGAATTTTGAATGTTACGGCGTAAAGTAGGAGATGATTTACGCCGTAAAAGGTGTGATGACTCATTTCTTTATTAGAATATGTTACGGCGTAATCCCTCGGGGGTGTTACGCCATAAAATGCCTTGAACTCTTCACTTTAGTGCATTTATGTCCAAATCCCAAGTCTTTTCCTAAAATGCTTACTTGGTCCCTGAAAACTAAATATAAGCAATTAAGTAATGTTTTTAAACATTTACAACATATTTATAAGCATTTTCATAGGGAATTTGATATTAAAATGTATTAACTATTTGATGTTACTAGAAAATACCAGAGCCGAACACCTCACGAAAAGGGGATCGAAAACACTCAACTCTCATTACTAATCTAAGTGTTTTATTTCGGGGTGATCACTCAATTGCACAGTTATAGCATGTATTCGGTTATAAGCTTGAAAAGTACACAAGTCTCCACCAACTAGAATTAGGGTCTAAACAGTCTCAAAGGCCACATAGGTGACAAACAGGTTTAAGGCCGAATCATCCTGCAGTCCTTTTCCAAAAGTGTTACACCAACAAGGGCAACAAAATTACATATACACATCCATAACGATGGAATAGACATACATGATTGCAATCAAATCCCTCATTCGAGCAAAACCAATGGTCGGGATGTAGAACGATATAGGGTAGGATAAGACACAAGATACACAATAATTGTTGTTAAATAAAAACATGAAACAAATAGTCTAAAGAAATCTAAGGTTGTCATAACTAGCTACTGTCTATCCATAAGTCCAAGATTCTAAGTCTGAAAATATGATCTTCAATAATAGGCTACTAGCTCCATTCTTTATAATCATTAAGATGGCTTATAGTTGCACCATCTTTACATTTTTAGCACATGGATGGCTTATATTTGCTCCATCATTTTTTTAAATATACAAATGCTACAGTAGTTTATATCTTTTTATTATTGCCCCTGCAGCGTTTGATATAATACATATGTCCCCTCACTTGAGATGAACAATATCGAAAGTGATGATATAGGGGGTCTTTATAGATCATTACTGATAGTTTTCCACGAACGCATAAAATTTTCATACCCATTCCCCCGAACCATGGACTTAAGTAGCCAGAGATTTCAACACGAAGAGAATAAAGACTACAGGGTAGGCTAAGGCAAAATGGTGTAACGAAACATATAGGGTTTAAACAAAGATTGGCTTAACAAGGTGATCTAGGGGTATTTTGCACTAATATTGAGTGCAACAAAGGGTTTTACACAGGGAGGTCGACGAGTCAGTGTGACAAGTCGATAAACACACACATATAGGCTTTTTGGGTGATTTCCTAAGATGTTTCCTTCTTGAACCGTCTATTCCAACTAACCAATTAGGTCTTGACAAGATGTACAAGCCAAGTTCTAAAGTCTACAATACTACCGGCACTCTTATATATTTGGTGGATTTTTTGTATAATAGATGGAAATGGAATATTAGGCTTAACCTCACCAATTTAATTACAAGATAATAGTGTGCTCGACAAATATTAATTCTGGTTTAGTAAGAAAAACATGTCAAAATTTTAAAATTGGCACCATTTTTTAAAGAAAACTAGAAAATCGAAGGCAAATATAGGTCAAGTGGTAATTCTACTCCCATCCCCCCACTTGGTTTGTACAATGTCCCTATTATACATTTAAAGAAATGAAATTATGAAATAAGAGTAGAATTAAAACAAAAGACTCCCCTGAGCGTTGCTCTCCTCTTCGAATGATGACTGCAAGAGATGAATTCTTGCAAAGTGTTTATAGAACAACCTCGTTTCTCCTGAAATCACTAAACAACAACAAGCGTTAAACGTTCATAGATAAATATACACTAAAATCTAACTCACTTTCGTAGGAATCACGGTTGCATTTAGCATATGCAACAAGCCTTTTAAACCACTTGGTGGCCCAAGTGGACGAGTGAGGTCTCGTGAGGGTTTCCAGAGAACATACCCACAAAGTTCATTTACTTATACACGGTTTTTGAAAAAAATTCAAACTAATTTTTGGTTTTCAAAAAAGGTTTTACGTAAACGTGAGGTTTTAAAATTTTGGAAATTTAAATAAGAAGGTTATGGTGTAATTAATTTAGCACATTACGCCGTAATGATATCTGTTACGGCGTAACCAATGTGGTTACGCCCAGACAGAAGGTTGTTACCACATGAAAACGAGTCGAGGAGACCTCGAATTCCACTTCCTTATAGAACCTGCAAAATAAGAGAGAAACCAACAAAAACCAACTAAAATGCAGAAAATAACAGACGGGTTGTCTCCCGACAAGAACTTTTGTTTATTACCGAGTCTTTAAGTTAGACTCAAGATGCTCTACGTCTTTTTGTGGATCCTCCTTCCACTGTCCACTTCCTTACGGATCATATCCTTGAATCTCCACCCGTTTTCTCTTCCCAATGGTAAGGCATCCATCAATTCTTTAGTGACACAATAAAATTTTGGCCACTGTCAAACGAGTATCTTCTTATTTCAAAAGTTTCTACATGGACCATTGGTGGGTCATACTCTTCTATGTTGATTCCAAGTTCTCGCCTTTCCTCCTCTTCTGATTTTTGATCATGCCACCAATAGGTATTATCCCTTGTACTTTCTTGCAATTTTCCCATATATCATCTAGAATATGTCATTTCTTTCCTATTCCTAATTCATACTCGTCTGCTAACTGGTTGACTTCTAGATCGAACATCCACTTATAGTCGTCAAAACTCCTGGACCGTGGATCTTTGACCAACTCTTCTTTAAAGCTATCAAGGAGCCAGGTTTTTAAAAGAGCTTTCTTTACTGGTTCACATATGTTTGTGTGTCCTACTTTTGTCAATAGCCAATCCTTGAAAGGATAGTCCTTCGGTCTAGGATTGAGATTCCCTTGGACCGTGGTAAACCTTAAAGTGGGAGTGGGATTAGGATTGTTGTTACATCATTCCTCAAACCTATCGTCCTAAATTAATTCCTTCTCTTGGGTTTCTCCGTATTTTACTAAAAGGAATTCAGGAAATGATAAACCGTTCCCGTTTATTCTTTTCCTATCATCATCATCAAGGTAATAGTACCACTTTTTTAGAACTCCTTCTTCATCCATTCCATAAATTTCAAGGCCTCCATTACACTATTTTATGTTTGGGTCACATGTCAGCCTAAATTTGAGTTCTCCCTTCAGAATTTGTTTAACAGGTTTACAGAAGTGTGTGTTAGGGAGTTTTATATCAAATTTAAGTTTTCTCGGCTTTTTGAAACTTCGTCCTTGCTCATGATTACAATAATTATTCTCATTATGCAAGTCGTCGGTTTTCTCAAACCTAGATGATGCATCTGACGTAGTGTAAGAGGTATACTTATTATCAGAAATTGATTTTATCATATAAATATCTCCTATAGGGGAATTAAAGTTATGAGTTTTCTTGTCCATATCGAAGGCAATCTTATCATCCCTAATCCCCAAGGAGATTTCTTTATTAAAGACATATATTCTGGCATGAATAGTTGCTAGGAATGGTCTTCCCAGAATCATGGTTTCATTATGGGTATTTAACATATCCATAACCACTAAATCTGATGGGAATAAGAACTTGTTGATTTTAACGAGCACGTTTTCAACTATTCCTATTGGGGTTCTTTTAGTTGTATCTACCATTTCAACTAGCATGTCGGTCTTAGTAAGTCCGGCTAGTTTTAGGTGTTCAAACATGGATTTGGGTATGACGTTAACACTCGCGCCTAAGTCTGCCATGGCGTAAAAATTTAAACTTCCAATAGTGCAAGGAAGAGTGAAATTTCCAGGATTCAATTCTTTTGGTGGTAGTTGGCACGGCAGGATTCGTGATGATGCTCCTTCATTCTGACTATACTTAGTGCAAACAGAAGATACTTTGGGAGATGCGTTGTTGAGTGGTGCCTCTTTGTTGGTATAAAATGACTTGCATTGGTCAGGTGAATTGTTAACTTCACTGGCTGTTTTTCTGTGAAATTCTTTCGTCAGCTGCTCTATTTGAGTTTCCAAATTTTTGAGAGAAGCACTTTGATTTCAAGTATTAATTTCTGCATTCTCTTGCAGTTTCTTCACCCATTCTTCCATTTCAGCTCTTCTTCGCGATGACTCCTCTAGGTGTTTGTTCATAAGTTCCTCCAAGCTTGGCCTCTTTTCTCCAAACGGTGGTCGATTGTCAATGCGTATGTAATATCCAGGTGAGCCTACACGGTACTTAGCTCCATTACTAAAAGGTGAAGGTCGTCCGAACTCGCTATATTTAGCCTCTTCGACGCTCTTTACTTCCTTTTTAAGAGGGCAGTCCTTGTCAAGATGAGCCCCTCCGTAATTTTGACATCCAACTTGAATACCATGCACGTTTTCCTTAAGCTTCTTCATGTCTCGGCCTAGTTTATCTAATTTGCTTACAATAGCAGCGATCCCTTCAGAATTACTACTAATCTCTATATTTCTGTTAGACGACTCATCGTGCCACTTTTGGGAGTGGTCAGCCATAGTCTGAATCGTTGTTAATGCTTGAGCAGGTGTCATGCCAGAAATTGGCCTTTGTGAGTCAAGCAATTGGCGGTTCATGGTCCCAAGACCATTATAGAAGATGTTTACCTTCTGATGGATATTGATGTCATGAGTGGGGCATTTATATAGTAGGTCATTATACCGTTCCCAAGCTTGGTATAATGTCTCGTCTCCTTTTTACTTGAAGTTGCGGATTTCTTCCAGCTGCTTGGCAGTCTTTGATGGTGGACAGTACCTTTGGATAAAGGCCTTTTTAAGGAGATCCCAGGAATCGACGGTTCTTGGAGGTATTCTATCCACCCATCGCTTAGCGGCTCCAGTTAAAGTAATGGGGAAAACATGAAGCATGACAGCATCGTGTGATACTCCGGGAAGGTTGAATAAGCTGATGATGTCTAAAACTCGCTCCACATGCTCATGGGCATCGTCGTTCTTGTTTCTGAAAAAGGTATCCTCCCTCAATTCTCGCATGAATTGACTCTTTATCTCAAAATTCACATTGCCTCCTATTTCGGGTTTGACCACGCCCGGTGCCTGGTTTCCTCGAGTCAATGCTAGGTACTGCTCCATGGTGAGGTTATCGATTTCCCCCTCAGCCATTATGATTTTCGAAATGCTTAGTAATAAGAAATCAAACCAAAACTAATTTTAGCTCCCCGGCAGCGGCGCCAAAAACTTGATGCGTAAAATTGTTTCGAATAATTATTAGCCAAGTTTTAAATTTATAAAACTCGTCTACCGATACACGCACTAACGGGCAGAGAACCCGGTCATATATAGTGCAGTAGATTGGTAAATCCGAGGTCGTCCCAAGAGCTAAGGTTTACCAGTTCTAATTTGATTATGTCACGTTTGAAAATAGTTTTAAAGTTGATTTTAATAACTACAGGAAAGTAAATGCAATAAAGTAAAGTGATAGAAGAATTCAGGGAGAAAAACATGCTAACCTAACCATTTCATTACTAATGCTATGATTACATTTTCCTGTGCAATGTTTAATTATAAATTCCATTAGTGGTTCTAATATCGACATACCCGAATTGGCATTTGAGGTTTGCCCTATACTTACTCTGCGATCCCACATTCCCCTACGATCACACGAGTAGGGCATCCAAGTTTGTAGTGGTTAATCCCCAACTATACTTAAGACCAATCTATAATCTAAAACGATTATTAACCCCCTCTGAAAGAGTTTCTTTATTTTTTAAGTATTTAATATGGCAAAGGCGGTAATATGGTAAATTCCTACACTAGGGATAGGTGTCAAGCTACCCTAGTATCCCGCTAATCCCAGCAACATGGTAAGTCTAATAACATGATTAACAAGATCTATGCCACCCTCTATACTATCAAAACCCAGGGATCAATGAAAGGCTATAAAGATATCTAACAGAACCATAATTGAACAGGAAACAACAATCATAACAATAGTAAATACATGGTTAGGCCAGCACTTAGAGTGCTTAGCCGCTTATGGTAACAGAAATGCAAGAATTAATGAAAGTAGACATGGATTGAATCATCATTGTTCTTACAGTGAATGTTATGAACGATTAAATACAAGTATTAAGTAAAGTGACTTCTCCCTTAGACCTTCTGGTGAAATGCTTCGAACCTTGGGGGTTTGGTTCACCCCTTGGGGCTGTGTAGTGAGTTGTGGAAGTGAGTGATGATGAATGAGCCGGATGAGGGCTCTATTTATACTTTTCGAAACTGTTACGGCGTAACCCTTATGAGACGTTACGCCGTAACCTTGCTACGTAGGCTTCCAATCTTCTAGGCTAAAATTATGTTACGGCGTAACGTTGTCGCCCATGTTACGCCATAACGCTGACTCAGATAAATCATCTTCTATGAATTTTGAATGTTACGGCGTAAAGTAGGAGATGTTTTACGCCGTAAAAGGTGTGATGACTCATTTCTTTATTAGAATATGTTACGGCGTAATCCCTCGGGGGTGTTACGCCGTAAAATGCCTTGAACTCTTCACTTTAGTGAATTTATGTCCAAATCCCATGTCTTTTGCTAAAATGCTTACTTGGTCCTTGAAAACTAAATATAAGCAATTAAGTAACGTTTTCAGACATTTACAACATATTTATAAGCATTTTCATAGGGAATTTGATATTAAAATGTATTAACTATTTGATGTTATCAAACATCACTAAATGAGCTAAATGAGATTGTGCAAAATAAATTAATACAAATAAACATAATACTAATTGAGATTGAGGTATATTAATAATTATACTTCTCATTTTAAGAGTTTTAAGCATAATTATATATTCTTTATATTTAGTAGTGATATCATAATTTGTTATTTTTTGTTTATAGACACTTTATTTATGAAATGGGGAGTATAATGCTCCATAGTTAGAGCATCCACCATATTAAACCTTTTAAAATGTTTATAGTTTTATAATGACATCAATTTATAAACTATTTCTATAAGTATATCCCCACTAAGTATAAACTTCATAAAACTTTATAAACATCATATATAATCTAAATACATTAAATTATGAAGATATTCAATATCCTAAGCCAATTTATGTCACACAAGTATGAAATAAATGTTTATTATAGTTTACAGGTTATTAAACATCTTCATCTTTTTATAAACTTTTTTTTAAACTACTAAAGTGAATACCTTACTCTTTAATACATCTATTGAAAACTTATTTACATATATATAAGCCATAGTTAAACATCAGATTCTCATTTGTCCCTAGAGGTGAACAAAAAAACCGATTTGGGGAACCGAACCGGTCTTGAAACCGAAAACCGAACCGGTCAAAACCGGTTTTGACCACAACCGGTCTGGTTCTTGGCCAAACCGCCGGTTAGGGACCGGTACATGGTTTGGAGGTTTCGACCGGTTCATGGACCGGTTTTTCAAACCGGTTCACCAAACCGGTTTCGGTTAACTGGTTTCAAAACCTTTTTTTCAAATTTCGAATCTTGCTTTTCTAACGTGGGGGACCCGTGGAGGAGCGTTTTTCTAACTTTTTGGGTGTAGTGTTTGTTATTTTGCTATTTTATTTCACTATAAATGGAGAGGTTGTGTTTCTATGTCAGTCACAACTCAAAAATCACAATCCTAAGCAAAAAAAACTCTCCAAAGCAAAACCGAATTTCTTTCAATAAGTAATGGCAACTCAATCCAGTTCAACTACCACCGGTGTTGTTTCTACAAGTGCGGCGACGATTCTTAAAATTATACCAACCACCCGAAACCCCCAAATTTGGAAAGATTTCAACCTTTGCAAGATGTCGGACAACACGACCAAAGCTCAATGTAAGCATTGCTTTCATTTCTTTTCGCAAAGTTCCAACTCGACGTTGAGGAGTCATATCATTCACCCGCATTGTGAGGCACTCAAGACGGTTCCAGAACTGAGCCAATCGTCGATGGGTCGAGATGGGAGTGTTTTTGTGTTCAATATGGATTATCTTCGTGAACAATTCGCGGGTTTGGTGATTCAACGAGGGTTACCGTTCAACCACTTTGACCACGAGCAAACAACAAGGGTGTTTCAGAACACTATACAAACAAAATACAATCATGTAAGTCGCACTACTCTTAAACGTGATGCAATGAAATTATGGTTAGCGGCTAAACAAGTAATAATTAATGGCTTTCTTAACTTAAATGCTCATGTCAACATAACAACGGATGTTTGGTCCGCTCCTCATGGTTTGCCCTGTTCTTACCTATGTGTTACCGCACATTGGAGTGAGCCCTCTACTTGGAAAATGATGAAGCGGGTCATTGCATTCGAAGACTTTCTGGTTCGCCACACGGGTAGTGCTTTAGCTAGAATGTTGAGAAACACGTTTATCATTTTTAATTTGGAAAATAAAGTTTTGTCAATTACGTTGAATAATGCTAGCAACAATACAAACGCAATTGGTAAACTAAAATTAAAATACGATCCACCAATGGAGGGTAGGTTTTATCATAGTCGATGTGTTGCACACGTCATTAACTTGGTTGTGCAAGAAGGTTTAGCGGTGCCCACGATAAATGCAATCAAAGTGTCTTTTAAAACAATGTTAAAAGATGTTTTTAAATCGGGTGGTAGACACTATAAACACTATATTATAATCTATAAAGAAGTGGAGAAATCGGCTTACTCACCTAATTAGGATGTTCTGACAAGATGGAATTCCACTTATTATATGTTCCAATGTGGTCTAAAACAAAAAGCTACTTTGATGTATTTTCATGACCTTTTGGCCAATAAGGATGAGTGTAATCATTTTCCGGTTGAAAATTGGGTTACTATTGAAAGTATTTGTGAATTACTTGAAGTGTTTAACAATGCCACGAATATTTTATCGGGGTTTTATTACCCAACATCTCCATTGGTACTTCAACAGATTTTCTTCATGAGTAACAAATTAACCGAATATGAACTTAATGGGGGTATATATCCAAGTATGGTTAAACCAATGAAAGAAAAACTTAAGTATTTTGAAAGAATGCCACCGATAATTACTTATGTCGTCGCTTTAAATCCATGTTGTAATGTACACGGGTAGAGTTTCTTATTGAGACGATAAGTACGGATTTGAAGTTTTTTGACGATGGTCATGCAACTAAGGCAAAAAAAATAGTTCAACGACTCTTTGGAAGGTTTGTATAATATTTATTAAATAAATTATGGTAACCCAATAACTGAATCAAGGAGTGGGGCTTCTTCATCGAGGGTGAGTGGCGGGAATCAAATGAATAATTTGCTAAACCGGTTGAAAGAACATAAAAACAAAAAGGCAAGGAGTGATAGTTCATTGTCCTTCGAATATGAGCGATACGTCCATTCGGATTTTATCACACATCTTCAGTACAGTGAGTTTGCAGGTTTTGATGTCTTAGGTTTTTGAAAAGAAAAGAAATCAATGTTTCCCGTTCTATCCCGCATGGCCATGGATTTAATGAGTGTACAAGCTACTTCGGTAGCTTCCGAATCCGTTTTTTCAACAAGTAGAAGGGTGTTGTCAATCCGAAGAACAAAACTAACACCGAGTTCTTTACAGATGTGTATGTGTTTGAAGGATCACTTGGACGCTCAAGAGCGTAAACAACACACATCCACTCTTGAAAACGCCCTAGACTTTAAAGATGAGATCTTGGATGCCGAGGTCCAAGAGAATGAAGCCACACCACTATCCGATGAAGAAATCGCACAAGATGCTGCTAGCCAAGGCATTATGACATCCGGTTCGGGAGGAGAAGAGCAAGATTTTGATTATGATTTGACGAACTATGGCATTGATGATTAGCTTTTCCAATTCCGATGTATTATGTTGTATTTTTCTTTCTGATGTATTTCGTTTCCGATGTATCAGGTTTTATATTAAATAAAAGTTGAAGTTTATTCAGTTGATTGCGTATAAAACCACCAAAAAAACATAAACCGATAAAACCGGTTCCAAACTGGTTAGGAACCGGTTCGACTTTTTCACTCCCCCGACCGGTTCCAAACCGAACCGGTGAAACCGGTTTGGACAGATTTGCTGATCGAAATAGGTTCCAGTTGACCGAATCGAAACCGAAACTGGTTAATCGGTTTGTGCACCTCTATTTGTCCCCACGATTTTAAAAAGAATGAGAACTATTAATTGCCGATTTTCATTACTTGTTTTCACACGTTTCACTATTAATCAACACTTTGCATTCAATATTGTATAAAGTTGGATTTGCTAAAGGTTTGGCTAATCATAGTTTTATGGGTTATGAACTTATGATTAAGATTACTTCAATTAGAAACACAAGCATGTTTTTGGTCAACGACATTTTCCATAATTAATATTACAAGATATATTCATAAACAAGAAAATTCTAAGTTAATTAGATGTTATTTTAATAACTTCTATACTCGTAAACATAATTTATAGAGCTGTTGCTAACAAAACTCAGTTTCATTTTAAATTTCGATTAAAAAATAATACAATATACTTAAACATATCATACAAACAAAATATATTTTGCTCATATGTACGTAAGGTGACAGCATATATAGTTTAATACTAATCGGGATAATATAAAGTATTTAAATCAAAGTATTTAAAAATTTGTATTGATTACAAAGCAAATACGTGATCTTTGTCTTTTTCCTTTATTTGAGATTTGTTTCATTTATCATATTATATATATTTTATCTAAAAGGTCTTTTCGCTATATTGTACTCTTTCTTCTCCATTTCTATAATCGCGACTTTACCGAAAAGACAAAATCCATTCCACATAATAAAATTTGTTATCTTTCAAAGAAATTTAGTTTTCACGTTACATGAGGATTCAAAAGTTCTATGCAGCATGAAAGATATAATTTATCTAGACCATAAGTTTTACTTTAAGAACATATGCTTATGTATCTTAAAATAGGGACAAAGCCGTAGAATACTAACGAACTTTGCCTAATTTATCGATTTGGTACGTGTACTGAAACAATTATCGATTTGGTACGTGTACTTACATAAAGTGTTCTCATTTGCACATTTTGATGATGTGTCATACGTGATATGCTGACACGTGGCACATCAATAACGTGACACATCATCAAAATGTGCAAATGAGAACACTTTATGTAAGTACACGTACCAAATCGATAATTGTTTCAGTACACGTACCAAATCGATAAATTAGGCAAAGTTCATTGGTATTCTACGGCTTATATTATCTTTACTGCACCGGCCAATCCTTTGATGGCTTATTCTCCGGACATGAGCACGTAAAAAAAATACAGTATTCATGATGCACCATTGTATTTGTACCCGTTTGTGGGAAAGTCGAAAACAGTCACGAGAACACCTAAGTTAATTAGCGTAGTAAGTGAATCGTCCTTCCTAAATGACGTTGTTGGTAATTAAAAGATGAATAGAAAAAAATCGATAAACGAAGCGGAAGCTTTATTCAAATTGTCAAACCAAATACAAAACGAAATTCAAATGTAGCAAATCAAATTTTAAAGTGACTCAAATTATTGTCAACCAAAATCAACGGTTAATGTGTTTCGATGTGTTATTTTCGCCATACTTTGATCTCACTAGGTTCATTAAGCAGGATTCATATGTGATTAATATCACCATGGAGAGTTATATGTATTGATTAGCCATCCACTGCCCATCCTATAGTTTATACTTTATATAGTAGTTCTAACTACATTGGTCGTCTTTGGTTAGTTCGTGGAAGATTTAAAAGATTTTTGTCCAACTAGTCGATTATTAAGTTTTAAGTACAGTTTTAATAGCATATATTATTAAGTTCTAAGTACAGTGTTAATAGCATATGCATTTACAGTTTTAATGGTTCATCGCGGTTCTATGTGTATGAAGTTCAGATTTTGTAGTGTTACTAGTCGATTATTACTCAACTTAAGAACTTCATGTTTATAACTAAGATTTTAGGTTGTCTATGGACTTGAAGAACAATTAATTACCAGGAAATTTAGCTCTAGCTATACTTCAATACGCTATTCTTTAACTAATTAGAAGGCCTTATTGTTAAGGATGCAACAAGAACTCTGAAAACATGAATCATATGTGAGTTATTATGTGTAGAAATGAGCCGATCCAAGTCCGAGCCTTCCAAATCTCGAGCTCATTCTGAGCCTTATAATTTTCATTAGCTCGAGTTTAACGAGCTCATCCCTGAAACGAAATAAAGTTTAACTCAAGTCCGGCTTGTTGATTACATTAGGGCGTAACTCATTTATCTTAGAGTAAATTGCATGGTTGTCCCTGTGGTTTAGGTCAAATCTCTATGGTCGTCTCTGATTTTTTTTTGCCCCGTTCATCCTTAAAAACAAACTATGTAATAAAATTAAAGGGGGTCTAAAATACCATCTTAACTCTTTATCTTAACTGTATATATAAAGCATTTACCTTCAATTCTTAAAAACTTAAATTTCCTAAAAAGGAGTAAAATTAAAGGGGGTCTACAATACCATCTTCAATACCCTTTCTTTAAATCAAAACTTAAATGAAAACATGGAATGTTAAATGAATAACTAATACACTTTTAAAGAAACCACGACAAATTGTTTTGTTAAGTTAAAAAGCATAGAAACTTACGTGACTATTATACACACGTTTTCAACTCACGGTTCATACAATTTATTTAGTGGTAAGATTTTGTTTTGTCAACGGGATTTCTATTAATTATTAAGTATTAGTATCCGTACATAGCAACGGTATTTTATAGCGGCATATATTTATAATATAACGATATTTTGATTAAGCGTTTGTGTAAGCAAAATATCACTATAACTATCTGCCGCTTTAAAATCTCGTTGCTATGCAGGGTACTCGTCTAGTTTATTTTATGCTCTTTATGTGAAAATTAATATAGTAAGTACACAAGGACGGGCCCACTTAGGAGCCGGGCGTGGCACGGGTCACACCCGATTTTACGTCACGAAATGTAAATTGTTTCTAAAATATGTCTTTTCTTGATATGTCCGACCCCTATATTTGCTAATAAATTCCTTATAGTGCAACTTTAGTATTAATAATCATAAAAAAAATTATGCAACACCTTATAAAAAATCATGAGTCTTGTAAGGACATACAAAATAATAGGTATACGAAGTATATTTATATGGAAAGAAATGTTTTATATCTTTAACTTATTTGTGATTGGTTAACAGGATATATCATGTTTGACTCAACTTTAGAGGATTATAATCCTATTTATATATACATATGGATATTTTATTATGTTAGTTTTGGCTTGCGATTATAACCGAGCATTGGGTATGATCTTGAAGCTCGAGCTTGTTTATAGAATGAGCCCTAAACAAAGCTTGAACTTAAGCTTGAGTTAGTTTAACTCAGTTCGTTTTGAGTTTTTACTAAATCAATCTCGAGCGACACTCATAGCCATCTTGATTGTTTACAGCACTACAGGTTATGAAAAGCAATAATTAGCCGTCCGTTTACAAAGATTAACAACAATTCGAGTAAATTGAAAAAATCGCCATCAGGGTTTGGCCAAACTGCATGTTCGGTCCTAATTCTTTCGAAAAGATGGTGACCGAACATGCACTTTCGAAAGGATGTAGCTTACTATAGTTGGACTAATTTCTTGCTTGAAATTTATAAGTTGACAACAACTTGCTATTTGTTTTTTGTTCAATCTAATAAATGAGTGCTGGATTATTGTGGTATGCAAGTCTTTATGGGGGCCCTTCTTTGTGCTTCAAAAAACCAATTTAGAATTGATACGAAGCAGAATCTTACTATTTAATTGAAATTAAACATTGAAATGTCCCTTCAAGATGCTAGTGCAGTTTTATTCTTGTTTCCCAAGAATATGATCATACAAAAAGGTGTAAAAAAGTGATATACTATGTGTTTATAAGTTCTTTTTCTAGAAGAAAATTGCAGAGTAATTCAAGATTCGTCTACTTCTAGAGAATAAAAGAGCATAACTCTTGCAACGAATAAAAAGTGTAGAAACTCATAAAAAGTTTATAGCTCCTCTTATCAAATTAGATAGCGTTATGCCGTTAATCTTCTCTTAATATCAATTTTCAAACAAAAGGCTATTCATAAACACTATTCATTCAAATTCACTGTAAAATTTTCATTTTTTTACAAGCAGAAGATAAATATATAAATAAAAGGCTACTAACAAGACGCTATAAGCCAGAAAAGTACAAATACAATAGTAAAAATAAGCAAAAAAATCTAAACTAGCATCTACCCAATGCTTTAACTGTGAGAGCTACAAAAAAAGATGAAAAAACTCTTGCCTATACAGGACAAGAGAAAAATCCCAGCTCACGGAGGCCGGAGTCACCAGTTTTCACTCTAGAGCGTTTTTGATGCAACCCCAAGCATCGGGGAACATGAGAGGATAAAAAACAGACGTCATTCTAAACCATTACTCGAGAGAAGCATAGGGGATTTAAGCCAGTCAATCCAATTGCAGATCATGTGACCCTTATGATGAAGCCAAGAATATGAGGAAAGGTGAATGTTGTCGAAAATGTCACTTTTTCTCATCGGATGTGAACGAAAAGTAACACTGTTATGATACCTCCAAAGCCACCAAAGTGAAGAATAAAAAATAACTGATAAGCGCTGAGACTTCTCTTTAACCCGCCACGAAGTAAACCAACATTTACAATGCTCATACGAAGTAAAAGGAGGAAAAGAAATATCACACCATTTATGAACAATCATTCAAATGTCCTTGGCAATATTACACTTAAAGAAAATATGATTTGAAGATTTCACGTTACCATTGCAAGAGGGACAAGAGATCACCTGAATATCAATACCGCGGAAAGAAAGATTCAACTTATAAGGTAAGCGATCCAAAATCAACCTCCAAATAAAAATATTGACCTTTTGATGAATGTTTTGTCCCAAACTGTAGATGGAGCCAAAGAAGGGAGAATCTTCGAATCAATAATGTATCAAGCGTCCTTTAAAGAAAAAGTTACATCGATGCCCAACGACCAGACGCAGGTATCTTCAACTTCGTTAATTTCTGCAGAACTAATTTCAAAAAGCATGTCGAGTAAATCAGTGAAATTTCGAGCATCAAGGTTAGGCCTCGATCAATTCCAACGCCATTGGCCATGATCAATGCGGTCAATAATAAGACAATATTTCTCACGCTCCAATCTGTATAACCTATTATATCGAATATTTAATGGAGAATCTCTACCAAGTATCTTTCCAGTAAATGGATTTGCATACTCACAAACCGCTTGAAACGAAAAAGAACTCTTTTAGGAATATGTTTATGTGTGTGTAGGAAAATTAGGAATAAGAGGTAGGAACAACAATTCTAGCCCACATACTGTGACAATCGTGGCTTGAGCAGGTTGGTCAAACTGTAGTGTTGACCTAAATATCTGTTTTATATGTATGGGTTATATGTTATATGTGTTTATACGTCGTTTTATTTGTGTTTGGTGGGATTATGGTGAAGATTGGATAATCAATCCATTGAGCGTGATCGTCTTATTGGGATTGGATTTGTGTTGGATTTTGTGGAATTCATTTCGTTCACTTTTTGTGATAAGGAAATGATTTTGGTGACTGAAGCGGTTTCACGTTAATTGTGTAAGTAATTATACGTATACGTATTTATGTGTTGGTAATATTAGGATGAGATTAGGTTTAGTATTTAGATTAAGGAAGAAATAAAATTTCATTTTTTTGGAATGTTAGGTGTTAATAAAAATGAAAAGTTGATATTTTTTAATGGTCTAGATAAATTTACGTTTACGCAAAAAGGTATGTCAAAAATAGAAGCTTAGGTTTTATAAAAACTTAAGGTTAAGCAAATAATTAAAGTAATTATTAAGTAAATAAATAGATATTTTTTTATACGAATGGAATAGTAAAAAATGATTTAGAGGAAAAAATGAAAGAAAAAAAATGGAATTTTAAAAGGAAACAAATAATAATTAGATCTTATCTATAATTAGTTGGGGGCCTATAAATAAAAAATAAAATCCCATAACCCTCCCCCTTGTATAACCGGTCAAACAAAGTAGAAAAGAGGAGAAAAAAATTAGGGTTTTTGCTTTTGTGAAGAAATCAAGCTCTAAGGTAAGTTTTACTTAATCTTTATCCTTTAATTATTAATCTTTAATCATGTAATAAATAATATGGTGGATAATTAGGGTTTCATTAAATCTGTAATTAATGATATAATAATCAAGTTATAATGATTAGGGTTTAATTAAAAGCTTATGGGTGTAATTGGTTAGACTTAATTCGCGTTAGAATTTGATTTAGATTTGGGCAGAAATTAGGGATTCCTCGCTGTGTTGTTTGGTTGATATCTCAATGATGGTAATAGCTTTTGTCAAGTTTCCGGTGTCTATAACGTAGCTTAGAGAGTCTAGTTTTCAAAACATCCGGCCTCGAAGGTTTTTGAGGTCGGGAAGTCATTCAAACGAGTCAGATTTAGGTCAGATTACGAGGTATAAAACCCCCCACTTAAAATTTAAATTAGGATTAGCCCTTCTACAGGAGTTTAGTTCTATGTGTCTATTAGAAATACCCCAAAGGAGAGCTTCTGATTTGGAGTCTAAGTATGGTTTTTAGGTCTAAACTTTTTAGTGTGCAAACAGATCCGAATTAGGACTGTTTTGAAGTTTGATTTTCTTAGGAGTACTTGTGCATTTAAATTGAAGAAACATGTAATCTAATGATCTACCAATAACAAGAGTGAGATGTGGGTTATGATGTTAGAGAGAGAGAATGGATGGAAAATAGATGAAGTTTATTATGTGTGAAATATGGAAAATGAAACAACCAACAACCACCTCTCCAAGACATGGAGAGGTGTATATATATGTCCTATAGGCCGGCC
>BQNB010038329.1:0-12897 GCA_026074375.1 Tanacetum coccineum | reverse complement strand
TATTACCATAGATCACCTAGGTAAATTTGATGGAAAGGCTGATAAAGGGTTCTTTGTAGGATACTCTACCAATAGCAAAGCATTCAGAGTATTCAACAGTAGAACTAGGATAGTAGAAGAGAACATGCATGTTCAATTTAGTAAAAATACACCTAATATTGCAGGAAGTAAACCTAATTGGCTTTTTGATATAGATGCACTAACAAAGTCTATGAACTATAAGCCAGTTGTTGCAGGGAATCAATCTAATGGTAATGCAGGTACAAAAGCATGTAATGATGCAGGTAAAGCTAGAATGGAGACAGTACCTGGCAAAGATTACATTCTACTACCAATGTAGCCTGCTGATCCACTATTCTCTCAAGATTCAAAGAGTTCTCCTGATGATGGATTCAAACCATTAGGGGAGGAGGAAAAGAAGGATGCTGAAGATCTAGGGAATGAAGATAGTGAGGTTCCATGTATAGAGGAGCCAAGAGTTAATCAAGAGAAAGATAACAATGTTAGCAGCACTAACAATGTTAATACTGCTAGTGTTAACAGAACTAACACTATTAATACTGTTAGTTTAACTGTTAATGCTAATGGCATAGAAGTTAATGCTGTTGATCCAAAATCAAGCATTGAACTTCCAGATGATCCAAATATGTCTGAATTAGAAGATATTGTTTATTCAGATAATGATGAAGATGTTCGTGCAGAGGCTGACATAAACAATTTAGATGCATTTATGCCTGTCAGTCCTATTCCAACTAAAAGAATACACAAAGATCATCCAATTGAACAAATTATTGGAGACTTGCATTCAACACCTTAAACAAGAAGAATGACAAAGAATTTAGAAGAACATGGTTTGTTTAGTTCAGTTCAGCAAAGAATAAACCATAAAGACTTTCAAAACTGCTTGTTTGCTAGCTTTTTGTCACATGAAGAATCCAAAAAGGTAATTCATGCATTTAAGGATCCAAGCTAGATAGAAGCTATACAGGATGAGCTACTACAATTCAAATTACAAAAGGTTTGGACTATGGTGGATTTACTAAATGGAAAAAGGGTTATTGGGACTAAATAGGTTTACAGGAACAAGAAGGATGAAAGAGGTATTGTGATTAAGAATAAAGCAAGATTGGTTGCACAAGGATACACACAAGAAGAAGGAATATACTATAATGAGGTTTTTGCTCCTGTTTCCAGAA
Source organism: Tanacetum coccineum (assembly GCA_026074375.1). Taxonomy (NCBI): domain Eukaryota; kingdom Viridiplantae; phylum Streptophyta; class Magnoliopsida; order Asterales; family Asteraceae; genus Tanacetum; species Tanacetum coccineum. The sequence goes on along the minus strand of BQNB010038329.1, from coordinate 11,701 downwards.
TTGAAGCAATTAGGTTATTCTTAACCTATGCCTCATTTAAAGACTTTGTGATGTACCAGATGGATGTCAATAGTGCTTTTCTTTATGGAAAGATTGAAGAAGAAGTCTATGTTTGTCAACCACTAAGATTTGAAGATCTAGACTTCCCTAACAGAGTACACAAAGTAGAAAAGACACTTTATGGATTGCATCAAGATCCCAGAGCTTGGTATGAAACCTTGTCAACTTATTTTTTGGACAATAGGTTTCAGAAAGGAAAGATAGACAAGACTTTGTTTATCAAAAAGGTCAAAAGTGATATTCTGTTAGTTCAAGTGTATGTGGATGATATCATTTTTGGTTTTATAAAGAAGTCATTATGCATTGAGTTTGAGAAGATGATGCATAAGAACTTTTAAATGAGCTCTATGGGTGAACTCACATTCTTCCTAAGACTATAAGCAAAGCAGAAAAAGATGGGATTTTTATCAGTCAAGATAAGTATGTGACTGAGATTTTGAAGAAATTTGGTTTTACTGATGTCAACATAGCAAGCACACCTATGTAAACCCATAAGCCTTTGCTCAAAGATGCAGATGGTGAAGATGTAGATGAACACTTATATAGATCCATGATTGGATCACTGATGTATCTTACTTCTTCAAGACCTGATATTATGTTTGCAGTGTGTGCCTGTGCAAGATACCAAGTCAACCCAAAAGTTTCATTTCTTGAAGAATACTAGTAATCTTAAGATCAAACCAAGAACAAGAGTGAGATGTGGGTTGTGATGTTAGAGAGAGATTGGATGGAAAATGGATGAATTGTATAAATGAAGTAAATGGAAAAATGGAACAACCAACCCTCTCCAAGACTAGGAGAGGGACTTATATAGCCTAACATTGGCCGGCCATGGGCTTAGTTGGGCCACCCATGGGCCTTGGGCCGGACTAGATTACTAATCTAATCATGATACTAACTACGAGCTAAGACCTGTTACAACTTGGAAGTGACCGACACTTTTCGTGTTTCCAACAATCTCCCCCTAAGGGAGGTCACTCCAATTTACAAACTTTAAACCTAGCATACTATGCTTTATCCTTAGTCTTTAGCTCGTACTCTTGACTTTCTCTTGTGAATATGTTGTAGTGATCATTGACTTCTTGGATTGAGCTTGTTCCTTGAACTTGTATTTGACATTGTGATCTTGAGCATCTTGAGATCATCAACCAAGCACAATCTCTTTGCCATCTTGAAACTTTGCCATCTTGTGGACTTGCGACTTCTGGACCGACATGCTCATACCATTCTTGAAAAGCTTTAATGTTGCATCTTTCTTGAAATTCTTTAACTTTAACACTTTGACACTTCTAGAAAGATGTGTGGTATCAGAGTAGCGGAAGTCTTGAAACATGTACTTGAGCTTTCATGATGACTTTATGTTTGTCGGTCGGGTATGAGCATGTGGCTATGGATCTTGTGAGCCAGCTGGAATCAGGGACCTCCACCACCATTTTAAATAGCCTGCATAAAACAGTTAGCAATAAAGCAGGGGGACGAATATGGCTTTGTCATTCGCCCAGGATTGGTTGGAGAAACCTTCGGATCCATGAGGATCGACCTGTGATCAGATAGATTCAATTTAAGAAGAATCTTCTTGACAGGATTTCCAGCTGTAGTATTGAATCTTTCTAACACATAAGTATTAGATTCATCGTACTCAGCATGTTCTCATTATCGGAACCGTCCTCAAAGCAGAGCACGATAAAGAGGAAACAGTGAGTTACTAATCTCACCGATTGATATAGAAAATTGATTTGAAATTCAATCGGTGTATCACTTACAAAATTGTTTTTGTGACACACCGAGAGTGTTTATCATTCAAAAAATCCATTAACAACCGTTGATCCATTTCCTGGAACAAGTTTGATTCTTATAGAATCGCACCATTGTTTCTTTCCAGTTGTCACAAGTTTGATTCATAAAGAATCGCACAAGTTACCTACCATGAGCTTGTTTGATGTTGGCTCAAGCAGGATTTCCATCTTCATTGTGAATGAATTCACTCTGATGTTCTGGCAAAATCACAAGGATAATGCGAAGGACTCTTAAAATGTATCTTGTAATTCACATTGTGTGACTTAGCAAGTAGAATTTGACAAGTGTCCTAATGAGATTTATAGATGATCTCTTTTGGCTCTAGACTCAATAGTGCACTTTGATTTTAGTGATCGGAGGCTGGAGCTGAGTGCCACCTTTTCAATATCAACTAACTCGGAGTGAGAAAGTCAATAGAAAATGAGTTATCTCCTGGTGGTTTTGAAACAAAGTCTTTCGACTTGGTAGCTGGGAGGGTTTGTTGCTTAGCGTCACTGGGTCCATGACTGTCTTCAATGTCAGACAACACCTGAGTGTTTCTGACAGCATATGTATTGACCCGGTTTCTGCCTAAGTGATGGAGGGTCTTCTTTATTTCTCACGCTTTATCCTACATTTTCTTTTTCATTCTTCAACCCCTTCAATGCTTACCGAGACTTCATAACTAACACCTTGTTGGGTTTGTTCCAGTGTTAGCTCCATCTCAGTCGGCATTATTCCCTATTCTCACTTTTCTCCTTGTTAATCTACCTATAAGGACTTCTTCACTACTTGTGGATTATCCAATGGGGATCCCTTCGGTTCTGGCTGGATCATGGATCTGGAATAACCTAAGCTAACCGCCTTATAACTTCATAAATTTTTAAGAAACATGTCGGGTCTTTTTGGGTATTTCATCACAATCCTTCCAAAAACATTGAAAATTTCAATCAAAGTGTTTGATATAAATATCAAAATATTTACACTTTGAGAGTTTTTCATCATCACTAAAAGCTCCCCCTTAACATGTGCATCGTAATCGTAGTACATGCTAGGTGTGGAGTGCATTGAGTCCATTTTATTTGATCACTTCTGTCAATATACATTAAGTCCAGGTTAATCACATTTTCTCCCCTTATCCAAAATGTTAATCCCTTGATATTTTGGATATCAATTGATTAACCGTCTGTGGACAAAATGTTACATAGTAGCAGATTTGAACATGTTATTGCTCCCCCTCAATTTTTGAGGTTTATAAGATGATGTCGAGTACAAATATTTGAAAATTTTGAATTTACTAAGAAATTCTTGAAAAAAAATTTGTTACTAGAAGTACATCTTATTATTACACCAATAAAAGTCTCACTAAAAATGAAGTATTCTACAAGATAAGTTATTTACGAGGATTGACCTTTTTAAGATGAGAACAACATATGATAAATCATATGGTCCTTTGTAGTAGCCGTAGGTCACCCCCGTATGGTCTTCCACCGACAAATCTCTCCAATACTCCTCGTTATCATCTCTTGTCTTTAGCCTTTTGTCAATCGCCTGGATCATAGCTCTTGCTGTTTGCTTTGTCACGTTGGCTCAAAAAGTCTGTGGAAAATACCTTATTCTAATACCCTTGGATATATCTTGCGATCATTTAGAGCAGTCCGAACATCATCTAGAGTACCATCGCTGAACTTGTGTAGTTCGTCAATGCGCATCAATCTGTTCTTCTTGTCTTTGTTCTCGTAGATGAATCCTCTTGGATCAGAGTATGGTATTAAGCGTCTTGTCTTCTCAGATTGGATATGTTCGGTGCTCAGGCTTTGTTGAGGTTGAGTTTCTCTCTGATAGCTTTCAACACCCAGTTGAAAAATCTTCCACACGCCTTCTGTGAGATGACAACGCTTCTTGTAAACATTCTTAAGGAGACATTTAAATGCAATACGTTCTTCAACGTGAGATTTTGGTCACTTATTCCTTGCTCGAGAAGAAAAGCAGCATCTCTTCATGTCTTGGATCCTTAGTTGTGGATGTGGCATCTTTGAAACTTATAAAAGACATCTTCATCCCTTCGATATAGGTAATCCAGTCAAGATTGCTTATAATCTTGCATTCGGGACTATTTAACCTAGTGACAGCAATATATCCGTCTTTTTGAATAGACGTCTCGAGATTGATTCCCTTGAAGTTGCAAATGCATAGAACTGTCTTCGCTTTTTGCCCTAATGTTGAGATTACCCAATGGGAAAATTTGTCCGTCTTTGACTATCATTAGACTCCACATTGTGTTAGGCATAAGTCTTCTATCCATTTGATATGCCCGTAATCTGCAGCAGTAGTCTTCGGTAACTGGTAGAGGTACTTGCGGGCTTGACACACCACGTAGGTACTCAAGGTCGTTATTGATGAAGTGATGAAATGGTATAACATGACGACCTTGAGAATTTGGAACTAACGGTAGTGGCTATCGCAGATCATGCGGATATTGGCGGCCTTCGGGGTTGATCCAGTCTAATTTTTCGGTTGTGGCTTTGTAGTCTCCTCACAAAAATATTCAATTTCAGTCAAACTCTTGCCTGTGCCTTTTCATCAGCTAAATGTTAGGACCGGCTAGCAATTCAGGTGTTAGAGTTTGAACATTTAGCCGATTCATCACAAAAGCGGAGAAGTCAAATGTAGAGTCGGTTAGAAAATTTTTCGAATGATATCAGGGTCTTGTTGTGCCAGATTGCTTAGCCAAGGTTGGACAGATTCATGAACGGCAGGAACAGACTTATTCCATGCATGATCAGGGAGGTAGTCGTGGAGGTTGTTCGAACAGTCAGGAAGATGTTGGATCTCTTCTTCTGGCTTGTTTATCCATGGACACTGTTCCTCAAAACTCCTGGTGTGCAGGTGCTTCAAAGACATCTGTAGTTTGCATAGTTTCCTCTACCGGAGCAGATTGGCTAGCAGATTTCTTGTGAGTCTTAGATCCTGTACTGGTAGTCTTTCCTGCTGTCTTGGTTGTCGTTTCACTTGGAGCACTGGTAGAATCAGGTTCTTTTCCTGACCTTCTTCTCTTGGACCCCCGGTCTGTTCCAGCGGAGGGTTCTTGATCATCATCAGCACCGTCTCTAGGTCTTTTTATTGTGACCGTATCGCCATATGTATCTAACAAGATCTTGTCGGCTTCATACGCATCAACTAATGCCTTGTAGAGCTGCCTTTGAATATCTGACCTGTTGATAGAGTTGTTAGCTTCCATCTTGTCAATTAAGATCTTTTTCAGCTCTAGTTCTGAAAGATTTGCAGCTACAGCATGAGACGTGTTGGCTTCCTTTGATGATCGCACCAGAACCTCAGACTCGAGTTGATCGGTTACTAACTTCTCAATTTTTGGAGTAATTTTGGAGACTTCCTTTTTGACTTGTTCCTTGATAATTTTCTTCATTCCTTCATCGATTGAATCAAGGAATTGTTGATTTGCAGTAGTAGACTCTTCTCGAATTCTGTCATACTTCAATTGGACTGCAACGTCCACTGCTTCCTGCATTTTATTCGCTAGATATTGATCAACGGTGCCAGGAATGGAGGAGAGCGCTTCAGCATATTGATTTGTTTGTCTGAGTTCCGAGAAGTTGTCTTCTAACGCTTTCAGTCTATAATCAAAGCCAAACAACGAGGCAAAGTTAGGAAGATTTTGTAGCGAGGAGCTTGTAGTGGTAGCCGGTGTCAGAATTGGTGGTTGTTGAGTTTGAATGACGAGAGGATACGGTGTTGGAGGGCGATTGATTTGTGCAGTGAAGGATGGCTCCATGATGGCTGTTACAGGAGTATCAATTAGAGAGGTGGCTTCAGTATGTTGTCCAAAAATATCATCAACACCGGTATCTTGGTTTGGATTCAGCATGTTGGAGACGAAGCCAGATGATACAGACGAGCTCTGTTGTTGACCATCAGGATTAACCGGAGTTAGGGTCACATGAGTGTCTTCAATTTCCTGGGTTGCTTGAACCTGGGGTGTCGGAACCCAATATCACTTTCACTTCATTATTGAAACAAGAAAATAAGATGAGATGAATTGGAAGAATTGTAGAGAGAGAAAGGTAGAGAGAAGAAAAAGATGGATGATTACTTGCAAAATTACAAATGAGAATTAACAAGAATCAACAAGAATCAACACCCTCTCCATACTTGGAGAGGGGTATTTATACTTAATACCAAGAGGCTTTCATGCCTTGGTATTTCTACGGGCCGGGCTCGGGATTACTTGGGCTTTCGCCCGATACACGTGACCGGTTAGATTACATTTAAGAGCCCGTTTACCCGTGTAGCCTATTACAACGTATAATTATTTAATGACTGAGACCTAATATAGTTATGAACGAACTTCCATTGTTCGACTCATTATTTTGAGGCTAACAATCTCCCCCGAAGTGAGTTCATTGTGACACTCCTTCATGAGATCAATGAGATTGCTTTTGTCGTTAAGCTCTTGTGATCTTTGTCTCTGTCTACGTTGTAGGCTTGTTCCTTCATGCTTTGTGATCTTTGATCTTGAGCCTTTGTCATTGTCTTTTGACTTCGTCTTTGCGTCCGAGATCTTTAAATCTTTATCCTTTTGTCTTGATCGTCTTTGCCACCTTGCGATCTTGTGTCTTGACCAACATGCTCATACTTTGCATCATCTTGAAAGCTTGCTAACAATCTCCCTTGATAGACTTGATATCTTTGAGGGAAGATCTTGTATATCAGAGTTTGTGCGGAAGTCTTTGTCTTTAATTCTTGAGCTTTCATGATTCTTGAATCTTGATGCTTATAGTATGTCTTTGTAGTTTGAGCATGAGCATGTGGTAATGAATTCGACTCTAGCTGGAATGAGGCATCACCATCTCCATCTTTATGTATCCTGAAATAAAACAGTTAGCAATAAAGCGTGTGGACGAATATGGCTTTGTCATTCGTCCAGATTTGGTTAGATTAACCTCCGGTTCCGTAGGACCATTTTACAGTATAAATACTGTACCTGTGATCAGGTAGATTCAAAGAATCTCCTTGACAGGGTTTCCAGCTCAAAGCGTAGGGTCTTCTAACACAGATGTATTAGATTTACCATGCTTGCTTGTTCTCATTACCGGAACGTCTCAAAGCAGACAACACGGTAAGAGTGAATCAGATAGTTACTATCTTTCTGATTAAGCCGTCAATTCATTTCCTGGAACAAGTTTGATTCACATTGAATCGCACCATCGTTTCTTTCCAGTTGACACAAGTTTGATTCATATAGAATCTCGCAAGTCACCTACCAAGAGCTTGTTTGATGCTGGCTCAAGCAGGATTTCCATCTTCATTGTGAGTACATAAGTATCACTCGGATGTTCTGGCACAATCACAAGGATAATGCGTAGGACTCTTGTTAACAGCTTGTGAACTTAAACATTCTAGGTTAAAAGGTGGATGTCTCAATGCAATAAAGCATGTGACAAAGACAAGCGGAGACATGATCCCTATGTCCTCCTAGACAGATGGCGTTTTCACGAATAATCTCAACCCAAGGTTTCATATGAGTTTGAATCTCTCGGGTTAAAATTTCGTTTTCACCTACGACAATGGTTTTCTTGTTTTTGGTACGAGTTTCTTGACCTTGTCGTGGAATTTGGATAAGAGACTTAATGACTCTTGGAGAAACTAGGAGGTTTAGTTTATAAAGACCTTTAACGTGGAACACTTACTGATAAATGTCAAGAGAACCACAATTTGGTGGTAGAGGCTTACCCTTTGAATGAAATTTTTTTAGAATTGACCAAATTCCTCAAGAGTGAGGGAGAATGACTTATTTTGAATGACAAAGTTGACAACAAATTGACCCTTAGGATTATTGGTAAAAGTGAGTTGACAATAAAACTCAAGAACAAAATGAGGCACAATTTGTTCGTTAATGTCTAACAAACAATCAAAGCCGATTGACTCAAACTTAGCACGAATATGACTCATATTTTTGAAGTTTGGACTTACAACCCTTCCCTTATGAAAATATCATTTTTCAAGATTTGCCATTGTGTTTAGCAAAGGTTGACTAAACTCATTTGATATTAAGGGTATGTAGTTTCTTGTCTTTTGATGATCTAGACCGGTAGCTTGAGGCATTGTTACTTAAAAGATCATGAACAAGCCCATATATTAATCATTTATACTTATTTTTATGTTTATGACTTAAAGATTTACTAAGTGTCACATAGCAAGCATGAAATAATAACATAGACATGTTGTACACGTACACAGGAAATAGTGACAGAAGTTAAGAAGATATTACAACATAATAATAATAATAATAGTCGAAAAATACATATGAATTATGTATCGCGAAATTTGTTCATGAGATCATTATGCATGTGTTTCAAATCATTTTTAGGTTGTATTGACAATGCATAACAACAATTTTATTTTGTTCTTAGCGTGAGTGATTTGAAAAATAAAATTGGGGTTTTGGTTCAAAATTAATTTTTATACAAACTCACTAATATGTACAAATCCTATGTCTATGGGAAGCATATTAGTTGTACATTGTATCCTAGTAGTTCTAATTGAACAAAATTGAAAGAAAAATGGAAAATCCCCAATTTTGATTTTTGGTGTTCATCATGAACCCTAGACTCAAATTGAAAGAAAACAGATGAAATGACTTACAATTGATGATCTTTGTGATGTTAGGATTGATTATTAGTGTAGATTTGATCTTCAATTGATGTTTTAATGGTTGAATTTGAGTTTTGGTGGGTTTTTGTGCGTTTTCGTCACCTGCAGCACGAAGGGGGTGTTTGTTTTTGTGGTTTGAAATTTTTTTGTTTAAGTGTTCATATTCTTGATTTCCTGATGGCGGTCCCATATCTCCTGGCGGTCCCAAATATATTGGGGGGCCGCCTATATGGGGGCCGCCCTCAGGCAACGTTTTTGAATTTGATTTTGACGAAAATTTTGCGAAGAGGGGTGACGTTTTAATTTGCATTTCGCGAATTAAAGGTGCTTAAAGTACTTCGGATGAAGTATTTAAGTTGTCACGACACGGAGTAGAACACGAACTAGAATTGAGACAGAAGAAGGAGAAGCGGACTTATATGATTTATGGAATGTGTTCCATCATTCCTAAACCAAGACGTAGATAGTTAAACGATTCACGTTTAAGGGGTTTGGTAAGAATGTCGGCAATGTTGTCGACGGACGGCACTTTTTCGATTGAGATATGTCCTTTTTGGACATTATCACGAAGAAAGTGGTGACATATTTCGATGTGTTTGGTACGAGAATGTTGCACCGGGTTTTTGCTAAGGTCAATCGCGCCTTTGTTGTCGCACATGATGGGAACGTCGTCGAGTCAAACGTCGTAGTCGATGAGAGCTTGTTTCATCCATAGCGCTTGTTGACATGCCTTTCTGGCGCTTACGTATTCGGCTTCGGTAGTGGATATAGCAAGAGCGGTTTGTTTCTTCGAGAACCAAGATGTCAAACAACATCCTGTGAATCTCCTTCTCAAGGAGGTGGTTCTTCAAACCTCTTATTACCGACTTTAGCAAATTTGTAAGATGTCTCTGAAAATCGGTGTTCAAGGACGATAATGTGTTCTTGTTATCATCTTAAATCGGACAGATCGATTATGAACATAAGCAGAAGCCCAGAATTCTTGCATATAGATCTCTGGAGCATCAGCAGTGACTTGGAATGCCTTGTAGAAAGGAGTGAGCTTTAACACATCGTAGACCACTTGAAGAGTTGCTTCCTTTGATGTGACATCCGAACTTAAGCAAGATTTCATTTACCTTTCTTAAGTCAGTCAGCAGAGCCCCATGCATCATCCAAGCATCTGACCGCTTTGAGATTTCTGAGATGTTTAAGACAGAGTGAGTAAAGTTATAAGAAGACAAATCATTCATTTATGAGAAACCTTTATGGACTTTTAGGCATTTTGAAGATCAATCTACTTAGATAGACTAATAGCGTATAAGACAAAGGCACCTATCCTAACAATTAAGTTGAATTTAGTTAACCCCCCACCAACCCCCCCCCCCCCCCACCAACATTGGTTTTGTCAAGCTTTTACTGTCTATTTTAAACTAAGAGGTTTGTTGAAATTAATCTTAGTTAGAAAAATTCTGATCTTAAGTGTTGTTATGTTAAAAATTGGTTAAGTGTTGATAACTTTACTCGTTCGGTCCTCAAAGAAAAAACACCTTGATCGGTTTTCACTAAATTACGCTCGTTCGGTCCATTTACACAAGCACTCGTTCGGTCCTCACATTTAGTCACTCATTCGGTCCAGTCAAATAGTCGCTCGTTCGGTCCTTTCAATTTAGTCACTCGTTCGGTCCAGTCAAATAGTCGCTCGTTCGGTCCTTTCAATTTAGTCACTCGTTCGGTCCAGTCAAATAGTTGCTCGTTCGGTCCTTTCAATGAGTCACTCGTTCGGCCCTTACATTTAGTCACTCGTTTGGTCCAGTCAAATAGTCGCTCGTTCGGTCCTTTCAATGAGACACTCGTTCGATTCATATTGTAAGTCTCTTGTTCGGTCCTCACGTTTAGTCACTCGTTCGGTCCAGGTTAAATGACACTCGTTCAGTCCATTTTGTAAATTGCTCGTTCGGTCCTCACGTTAGACACTCGTTCGGTCCTCACGTTAGACACTCGTTCGGTCCTCACGTTTAGATACTCGATCGGTCCATATGTTATACAACACTCGTTCGATCCATTCTTGTAAATTGCTCGTTCGGTCCTCACGTTAGACACTCGTTCGGTCCTCACGTTTAGATACTCGATCGGTCCATACGTTAGACACTCGATCGGTCCACACGTATAGACACTCTTTCGGTCCGTATTATAAGACACTCGATCGGTTCACAACAAGTTACTAGATTAGCATTTTCATTGAATCATGTATAACAATCTTACACTCAAACAGTTAATATTTATGCATTTATCTATTCAAACTAGCACAAAACAATCAAGAATATTATCAAATCACAACGAATACTAAAACTCGACTAGCCTATACATATAACACACCTAATGCAACAAAAGCCCTCTGTCAATTTAAGGATTTAACCAAGTTTGATTTCAAGAACCCTAATTTTATAATTAGGGCAACTTCAATCAAATGCGGTGAAATCGATTAATTCCTTTAGGTTTCGAGTTGATTAGGTGAAGATAATCAATATTTCAGGTATACCTTCGAGTTGAAACGGAGTGATTCAGCTAGATTGAAGTGGTTCGAATGGGAAGTGTTCGTGTGTGTGTTTGAGTGTGTTTTGAGTGTGTGTAGAGTTTGTGTACAGTGAATGGGACGGGTGATGATTGGGGGGTGTTATTGTTATTAACGATTTCTAACTTTGACACTTTTGGCCCCTCATCTTTACACAACTTATTAATTTTGCAAATTAAGTTTTATAAGGTATATTCAAGTTAAACAACTAGCACACATAGTCCTAAATGTTTTATCTCTCATACCTATAGACATAATTTTAGCAAACTACACCCTAAAGGCATAAACAAGTAACACATAAGGCACAAATAATCGTTTAAATTCTTTTTCCCTTTTTAACAGCTCATTTGATCATGACAAAGAAATTTGACATTCTCTCAAGAGCTGTAGACATTGTTTGAGAAGTCAAATGTATTTTGAAAAGTATTTTAGATGATGGAATGATTTTGTATGTGACAAAACAACAAATACCAAGATAAATAAGATTTCTCTTATTTATTCACATAGATGCACTGAAACGTACACTTATGGAAATAGGAAGCACGGGTTGTGATGCAAAATAAATTCCCGTTGAGAGGACAAGTTTTCTTTTTGAAAAACTTGCCTTTAAGATGATGACCGGGTTGCTATCTGAAATAA
>BQNB010038328.1:0-48833 GCA_026074375.1 Tanacetum coccineum | reverse complement strand
AAACATGTAAATTTATAAATTTACACTTAACTCCATATAATTTATTTAAAATTAAAAATAACTAAATTTTTATTAATTACTTATATTTTTTTAGTTTTTTTTCTTTCTCAATTTTGACCCATATATTTTTTTTGTTTTTTTTTCTCGTCATATTTCTCCACCACAAATTTTTAATTTTGACCAAATCGATTTAATTTTGACTTTTTATTGACCAATCAGATCACACTATTTTGCCCACGTGGCAAAATCAAGCGTTCTGATTGGTCCAAATTTTAAATTCATATGATTCAATTTGATGGAAAACTCCGAAATGATGTAATTCTTTTATTATATAAAAGATATCTTAATGTTTATATATGTGTTTGTCATGTGCGTGTGTTTACTTGACAATATATCGTTCCATATATGACAATGATCATACTATGTGCTTTTTCACTTGCATGTATGTGTGTGTCTCATTTATATATGTATAATTGTAGAAATTTGGGTAAACATTATTAGACTCATATTGACAAAAAAATAAAAAAGAATAACCAATTTTCTACACAAAACAAGTTTATCAATATAAATTAGCCACAACAAAATATAAACGGTTTGAAACCAAAAACCGAACCGAAAAACTGAAAAAACCGAACCGCCAAAAACCGAGCGGTTTCGGTTTTTGGTTTTATAAAAACCGACTATTTCGGTTTGGTTTCGGTTTTAGCCAAAAACTGACCCAAACCGAACCGTGCATACCCCTAACTAAGACTATGCAATAGAGGATGAGGGCTCACCCTCACCTTCACCCATCAAGCGTCTCGCGAACAAACTGAAAAAGAGAAGAAAAGGTGAGCGGCGTCACCTCCCCCCCACAAACGGTTATATGTATACTAATAAATTAATTTTACCATTTTATTTATTTTTAAAGTACCTCATACGCCATCATTTTTATACACAACTTCAAACATCATATTTCTCAATATATCGACAAACCTGATTTTGCAATTGAGGTCTGCCCTATGCTTCTTGCGATCCCGAATCTCCCGAAAGCCACGAAGGCAGGGCATCCAAGTTACAGTGATTATACCCCAACTATCCCCAAGACCAAGTCTATAATCTAAACCTGTTATTAACCCTCTCTGAAAGAGTTTCTGTGTTTTTTAGGTGTTTAATGTAAAAGAGGCGGTAATAAGATTAATTCCTACACTAGGGATCGGTCGTCAATCTATCCTAGTACCATGCTATTCCCACGTTTAACTGGTCGTCTAATAATAGAAATAATAGATTCTAAGTTACTCTCAACACCATCAAAACCCAGGGATCAATGACAGGCAATAGGGATATCCGATAAAACCATAATTAAACAGGAAACTACAAGCATGACAACGGTAAATACATGGCTAGGCCAGCACTTGAAGTGTTTAGCCGCTCATAGCAACAGTACCACAAGAATTAATGAAAGTAAACACGGATTTAATTCTTACAGGAAGCGTTTATGAACGATTAAATACTAAAATACAAGTAGTGATGACTCCCTTGGACTTCTGGTGGAATTTTCCGAGCTATAGAAGCCTTTGTCGCCCCTTTATGCTGTGTGAAAAGGATTGATGTCGAATGAGCTGAATGAGGCCTCTATTTATAATCTTCGAATATGTTACGGCGTAACCTTTTAGGGGGCGTTTGATTCACTTATTTAAATATCCGAAATTTTAAATCTCATAGAAATTCAAAGTCAAAAAATATTTAAAATTACCCCTCTTGTTTGGTTCGCGAGTGGGAAATTTCAAAAGATCTAAAATTTACATATTAAATGAAATAATTGCTTTTATTCAACACAACAAGACAAATACTTGCCTTTATTCAACACAACAAGACAAAAAAAGTCAAATAAAACATCACTAGTCAAAAAAGAATTTTTAATCTCTCTTATCTCTCAAGAAATTTAATAGCCCCCTTTTTAGAATTTTACAATTTCAAACTCCTCTTTCTTTTTCAACCAAACAAGTAAATGAGAGTAATTTTAATTTTAAACCCCTCCAAATTCTCCCAATTTGCCCCAACCAAACACAGCCTTAGGGTGTTACGCCGTAAAGTGCTGACGCGGGCTTTCCATATAATAGGCTTAAATATGTTATGGCGTAACTAATTCTCCTTGTTACACCGTAACGCTGACTAAGATGAGTCAGCTTTCCATAATACAATGTTTACGGCGTAAACCTTATGAATGGTTACGCCGTAATGCTGAATGTTGATGCGACTTGCCTTGAATATGTTACGGCGTAACACTATCGTGGGGGTTACGCCGTAATGTCTCGTAAGAATCGGTACTTTCTTCATTTTCTTGTCCATTTCCTGTGTTTCTTGCCACATACTTGCGTTTTACCTGAAAACAACGAAATAAGTGTTTTAGTATCAAATTCAAGTATTTTAATGAGGAAATTGACACTAAAAAGTATTAAATATTTGATGTTATCAAATATCCCCCACTTGATTTGTGCTTGCCCTCAAGTAGAACTGTTAGAACAATTTAAAAAGATTTCTCTGATTTAACTCAAAGAAATGAATCTATAAAAGACTTATGCTAGAAACATCAAAGCCGAACACCTCACGAAAAGGAGATCAAAAATCACTCAACTCATAATTAGTCTAAGTGTTCATTTTCGGGGTGATCGCTCATCAGCACAGTCATAGTATGTATTTTATCATAAGCTTGGAGAGTACACAAATTTGAACCAGTTAGAGTTAGGGTCTAAAAAATTCTTAAAGGCAACATGGGTGACATAACACAGGTTTATTGGGTGATATGAGGGTTAGGATAGACATGTGATACACATTTAATTGGTGTTAAGATAAAAACACAAAACAAATAGTCATATATAATCTAAGGTATCCATAATCGGCTACTGTCCATCCATAGTCCAAGTTTTCAAGTGCGAAAATCTGATCATATCATCATAATGTGTTAGCTAATAATGAGATCTTGCAGAGCGTGCTAACCTATACTTCACTAGGTGGCTTATAGTTTCACCACCTTTTTACTTAGTTGGTTTTATAACACGTAACCAACATCAGGAGTTAGATCACTAGGTGGCTTATAGTTGCATCACCTTTTTTTTATTTTTTTTATAATACTCTTGTACATTACATATCGCATATCCCCCCACTTAAGATAAGCAGTATCAAAAGGGATAATACCGGGGGGTCTTCCATGATCATAATAATATGTCTTTAACAAAAGTGCCAATCTTCGAACTATTTTCCTGAACCATGGACTTAGGTAGCCAGAAATTTCAACACAAGGATAAATATAGACTATAGGGTTGGCTAAGGCGAAACGGTGTAACGAAACATATAATTGGGTGAAAACATAGATTGGCTAAACAAGGGTGATCTAGGGGTATCTTGCACTAATGATGAGTGCAACAAAAGGGTTTTTAACACGGGAGGTCGACAAGTCAGTGTAACAAGTCGATAAACACACACATATAGGCTTATTTGGGTGAATTCCTAAATGTTGCCTTCTCGAACCATCTATTCTTGCTAATCAATTAGGTCTCGAAATGATGTACATGCCAAGTTCTAAAGTCTACAATACTACCGGCACACTCAATATTTTGGTGGATTTTTGTATAATGAGATGAAAACGGAACATTAGGCTTAAACCTCACCAAGTAATAATAAAGGGTAATGTGCATTCGGCAAAGATTAATTCTAGTTTAGTAAGAAAAACATGTCAAAAAAGCTTGAATGAGGATATTTTGAAGATTATTATTCTGAAGACCAATACGTCGTATCTATCAAGGAAGATATGGCGTATCCGTGCCTGCACTCACCAAAGACCACAAAGGAATAAAGCTCAATAAGCCGTATCCAGAGAAGACCAATACGCCGTATTGGAAACCCTTGAGCATTGCGTCTAAACATATGAAATGTAATAAGCCGATGGAGAAATCCAGAAAATCTCCATCGTATGCAAAGCTCATTTTCCCCTGTGATCACTAGAACAAACTAATAGCATAAAATCGCTCAGGAAGAAATATACAAGAAATACAAACCTAACTCACTTTCGTAGGAATCACGGTTGCATTTAGCATATGCAACAAGCCTTTTAAACCACTTGGTGGCCCTAGTGGACGACTAAAGTCTCATGAGGGTTTCTAGAGAACACACCCACAAAGTTCATTTAGATATACAAGGTTTAGCAATGTGTTAAAACTTTATTTCAAGGTTTTGCAGAAAGAGGTTACGGCGTAACTCCGGTGGTTACGCCGTAATCTTGTAGTATTTTTAAAATTTTTAGTTTATAGGTTTGTGACGTAACCATAAGAAGGTTTACGTCGTAATTGAATAAGTTATGGCGTAACTTCGTATATTACGCCGTAACTGCTGCTAAACCAGCAAAGCTACCACACGATTACAGGTCGAGTAGGTCTTGAAAGTTGCCTCCTAGCTGCTAGAACCTGCAGAACAAAGTAAAACATGCAAACCAACTAATATGCGGAGAAATGAAATTTATAGATAAAAGACAGGTTATCTCCTGATAAGCACTTTTGTTTATAAACGAGTCTTTAAGTTAGACCCATCCCCACTTCACGTTTTGTCTTGGGTGTTTATATCAAACTCCTCCTAGATCATTTCTTTTGATCTTGATCCGTCTCTTCTTCCGAGAGGTAAAGCATCGTCCACTTCTTTGGTTACACAAACAACCATTTGTCCACCTTTAAATGAATCTTTCCTTACTTTGAAGGTTTCAACCTGAACTTTAGGTAGATCATACTTTTCAATTTCTATTCTCATTTCATCACGTTCCTCTTCTTCAAATCCGTATTCATGCCACCAATATGTACTATCTCTATGAAAATCTTTACAGTATTCCCATATCTTATCAAGCATATGTCCTTTTTTCTAATCCCAAGTTCATATTCATCAGCTAATTGATCAATTTCTAAATAAAACACCAATTTATAATCATAAAAACTCCTAGAAAGTGGGTTCTTGACAATTCCCGATTCGTCTTGGAAACAGTCAATTAGCCATAACTTGAGTAATGCTTTTTTTACAGGTTCACTTATGTCAGTATGTCCAACCTTAATTAATGTCCATTCCCTAAAGGTATAGTCTCTGGGCCTAAGGTTGTTGGATTCTTGAGACGAAGTTCCTGGTGTGGGACTAACATTGCACCATTCGACATATCTATCACCCCAAACTAAACTATTGTTTTGATACTTTCCTATTTGCCAAAAGCTAGTCCAGGGAAGGATAACCCCATCCTTTTGTTCTTTCGCATTATCCAGAGTTTCAATTAACAAACCTTAAATTCCCGACCCCAGATACCCCATAGATTTCATCCCCCCATCGCACATGATTTTGGTGGAGTCACAGGTTGGCCACATCATAGTCTTTTCGTCGACAGTCTGCTTAATAGGTTTACAAAAATGTGCCCTAGGGGTATGTTGATCTAGCTTAATTTTCTTATTCTTACTGCCTTGATTGT
The DNA here is from genome assembly GCA_026074375.1 of Tanacetum coccineum. Taxonomy (NCBI): domain Eukaryota; kingdom Viridiplantae; phylum Streptophyta; class Magnoliopsida; order Asterales; family Asteraceae; genus Tanacetum; species Tanacetum coccineum. The sequence goes on along the minus strand of BQNB010038328.1, from coordinate 43,357 downwards.
GTAAACTATCATCAGGCGACCTATCAAGTATGTTTCGTGATTGATTATCGAAACATGCGAGAAATTAAGGTCTATTCTCTAGGTCAGATTTTATCATAAAAATCTTCTCGGTAGGAGTTGTAAAATTATGATCTTTTTTCTTCATATCATAACTAACCCTAGCGTTATCGACTCCTAAAGAATTTTTTTATCAAAAACATCGATTTCCGCATGAATGGTTGCTAAGAAAGGCATGTCTAGAATTATTGTCTCATTAGGAGTTTTATCAATAATTACGAAATCTGAAGGAAATAGGAATTTATTGATTCTAACTAGGATGTTTTATATTATACCTAAGGGTGCCTTCTTCATCATATCTGCCATTTCAACAAGCATATTGGTGTTCCTCAGATTGGCTAGTCTTAAGTACTCAAATGTGTTCCTAGGTATAACATTTACACTAGCACCTAAATCAGCCATGAGAAAAAAGTTAAAATTACCAATAGTGCAAGGAAGTGTGAAATTCCCTGGAATTAGATCCTTAGGTGTCAATTGGCATTGTATGTCCTTGGTCGTCCATTCCTCCTTATTGTTAAGCTTTCTAGAAGAGATAGGTTTATGTTGCGTCTTGATGACATCAAATAACGTCTATTTTATAGCATCATTTATCCCATGTTATTAACCCATTTTGTATAGTTATTGCAAAGAATTGTTACTTAATCATTTATATTTGAGAATTGCAGTAATTATGAAGTACTTGGTGAATATTAGCAAAAGGCGCGCATTCTGGAGCTTAAACGAAGATATTTTAAAGATTAATGATTCTGACAACCAATACGCCGTGTCCATTAAGGAAGATACGGCGTATCCGTGCCTGCACTCACCAAAGACCACAGAGGAAAGAAGATAAATACGCCGTATCCAGAAGAACTTAATACGCCGTATTCAAGATATAGTATGTGAATATTCTGGAAGATATCAAACGTGGTCCCTACTCCAAGAAACTCCAATACGCCGTATCCAATCACTTGGATACGCCGTATCGAACCGACTTCCAGACCCTATAAATACAAAACTCAAAAATGAGTTTTAAGTGTGCTAAATCATATTCTCGATACCTAAACCATAAAAGTCGATTTTCAGAGGAGAAAAAGAGCAAAAGAGGTCAAGCAACATTATCAATTCCATAGGAGACATCGTGTAATTCCATATACTTTAGTAATCATTCAGTTTTTAGTATCATTCGTTAACTCGGTTAGTTTACCTTGGCTAAATAATTACTCTTGTATTTATTAAGACTTTGAAGGCTAATAACCTTCGGGTATTAGCCATTAGTATGAGATCTGAATGTTTGGTATTTGTTTAATCTTGATTTCTTTGAGATTTCTTGATTTATCGTTGAATGCTTGTTTATGTTTATCAATTTATACTTGTTTACGCGCTTTTGTATGCGACCTATCATTCAACTGGATCTAGTGATACGGACCAAGTAATCTAGAGTCTGGGATAGCTCTCCATATAGTAATTTATACATCTAGAACCATAGGATCATAAATATTGTCCTTCTAAATCTGTGTCTAGGATACGCTTCGGGCTTAACTAGTTAATTGGATATTGCCAATGGTTTATTGATCGTGTTGACTAGAAGGTGAACCTAGATAATTCAACAAATAACATTCTGATTCCATTGGATAGTTGGACAAGTAGACTACTAGTGTATAAATCGCCATTAAGCGGTAAGTGGGTAAAGTCTCTATGAGCTAGGGTTTAACAAGATCACCATTGCTTTAATCCCTAAGATAGATTATAATCAGCAAATAAGGATGCTTTATGCAGATGCTTTAATTGTGACAGAATTAATATGTCTAGGTCTTAGGATGATGTAACGCCTAAGTCTTAAGAATGATATACCGCCTCGAGAGAAGAAATCATTGCACTGAATAAACAAACCAACTTTCTAATCGGATTAATAATGGTTAATACAGTTTTCTTATATTTGGCTCGACCGCTCTTTTATCTTTTGTTTATTTGCTTGCGTGGGTTAAAGTGCCTTGAATTGATTGTAGTCACCAACCAAACTGTGCCAGTCTCTCAGGCTGAAAACCCCTTTTTTCCTGTTAGAATTAGAATTAAGACTGACATAGGTTTAGAATATAATAGAATTAACATAGATTAGATAACCAAGATATTAATTAAATTGATAGATTTAACCTCGCTTCAAGTGTTCGACACCCTACTTACCACGAAACTACTACCGATTGGGTACACTGCCCGTTAAAGTGTTGTTTTTGGTTTAGTCGGCAAAATATAAATTTAAAACTTAAATCAATAATATATACACCACAAAACGACACATCAGTCATTCAGAGGATCATCTGAAGAGAGATCGTCCAATGAAGAAGTCAAGTGGGTTTGTCAGGAAGGGTAAGCATGATCAGGTTTATGGTTCTTCTGATGACGATGGTAACGCCTACTTTGGAGAAACCTTGGTGGTGGTCGGGAATGATAAAATGACTGAATTGGTAATGGATTCAGGCAGATCTTATTATATGACACACATGAAAGATTTATTGTATGACTTTAAGGGTTTTGATGGTGGATCGGTTCAGTTAGGTGATAACAGGACATACACTATCAAAGGGACAGGGAAAGTGAAGATACAATTGCATGATGGATCAAGCTTTATACTAGAAGATGTCCGGTGTATTCCAGGGTTAAGAAGAAGTTTGATTTCATTAGGTAGTCTTGAAAAGGAGGGTTATACTATGAAGATGCAGCTGGGTAGAGTCAAGGTGATCAAAGATTGTCGGGTTATGATGACCGAGATCAGGAAAAAGAACTGTGTGTATACTTTGGAAGCAAAAGTGATAACTTTTGATGTATAAATTTATAGAGGTTCTAAACAAGTGGGGTATAAGCAACTTGGTTCTAAACAAGTTGGGTTCAAACAACTTGGTCTTAGTGTTGAAATATGAGTCATTAGAGTATGAGATGAAAAACGTGTTTGGTTTGAGGTGGAACTACAAGGAGATCAAGGGGATCGTGAAACTACTAGAGCCTTTAGAATACATGTTGGTTTGCCTAAGAAATTCTGGGGATACTATATTCTAGCTACAGCCTATTTGATTAACAAAATGCCCATGAAACAATTGTCCTAGAAATCTCCTTTCGATATTCTACATGAAACTCTTCCTACTTATGATACTCTCAAAACAATATGGTGTATTTGTTATGCAGCTTCTTTAAAACCTCACAAGGATAAGTTTGATCCAAAAGGAATCAAATGTGTCTTTATGGCCTTCTTCTCAACGTAACATTGTTTTGATCTCGTGTTTTGTTGTGACAATGTTTAAGTAGGCTAATTTATAATTATATTATTGAAATGAATTAGGACGCCTTTTTATTTGAATAAGGAAATTATAAATCACTGAACCATAAATTTCTAATTCTTATTTACATGGATTGGGACGCCTTTAGATGTAAATAACGATTTGTAAATGAGTGGGCTTAAGTGTATGGCATTCGTACGAATAACTTTCTTTTGATTTGTAATCCGTTTGTACGAATAATTTATTTTCTTCGTTCATCTAATCATTATTGTTATTATCTTTATACGAATGAGTCTTTAGATTTCCTCCGGTTCATAATTTGTTCATTTGATTATTTCCAAATGTGTATCCGAGATGGAGTGCATCTCTTTTAACGAGTAATACATCCGTACAAATCATTCATTGCCCTTACTCTTTGAATCGCTATCATTATTGCTTTTTTACAAATGGCTATCTTGAATTTCTTTCGACTTGTAAAATGTGATATGGATTTTTCTGAATGTGTATCAACCATCGCAAACGCTGTGGAGATAAGTCGAATATTAGTGCACCAGGACGGCGCTCCTTAAGTTGGAAGACATAACATCTCGTATTTTACGTGTCAATTATTAAATCTCGACTACATTATATTTTCGTCTTGAATATAAATTTTTTGTGTTTTATTGTTAGCGATTGTTGAAAGTCCGTAGTTTTATGTTATTTGGTGTCGTGCTCGGGATTTATCCAGTTAAGCATTTTAATAGATTAATATTTTTATAATTCGCTCCGGGAAGTCAAATTTATTGTTAGTTAGTTTTTTTTGTTTTTTATTGCGTCTTTTGCCGAACCGTGTTCAATAAATAGTACTTTATAACTTTTTAATATTTTATCTAAGTGTTTTTAAAACAAATATTTTGGTTATACATATTTTAGAATAATAAAAATAAATATTAAAATAAACAAAACTAATAACACAAGCATCCCTCTTTTCTTCTAATTTAGCTCCTACAAAACCATAAACAAACACCCCCCTTATTAAGACCACTTAATAATATAAAATAAAAAAAACTTTAGGAAAGCTTAGCCAAACACCCCTTTTGGTTAAGGACCCATAAGACCATAAACACTCTAAAGTTTGTAAACACAGACATATTTTTTTTATTTCTCTATCCTGCTCAAGTAAAACAAAGTATTATTCGTAGGAAAGATAAGTTTCTCCCTCCTCTCTTGTTGTGTCGAACCCACAAAAACCACCACAATAACTTCACTAAAAATTTTCCTTTTAATTCTAAATCATTCTAATTTGCTGCCTATAATAATCCTTATCATCCTCACAAGAAGAATCAAACAGGCAAAGGGGTTTTTCAAGAAATCTTGTTATACTCGTTTTCTGGGGTTAAATGTGAAGATCTAAGCTTATAGGGTTTAAAACGGATTAGTGTTTAATTGAAGGATTTTTGGGTAATCAAAAGGCTTAGTTTTATTTATTTAGCGGTTTTGTTGGTTCGGTTAAGGACCATGGATCAAAAAGGGAGTTCGTGTTTTGATTTTTCTTCGCTTCTACTCATTATTGTAAGCCTCCTAAAACTCTCTTTGATAATATTTTCTTATGTTTATGCATATATTTTATTTTTATACTTTAGAATCCATGTGGTTGTGTGCTAGAATAATATTGGGATGATTTTGATTGATTGAAAGTGTTTAGATGACGGAGATAGGTTAGTTTAGGCGCGTTGTGAAGTTGTGATGAAGTGAAAATAGCGTTTGGTAGGGTTTCAGAATGGACTATTTAGTGCAGAAAATTACGCAGCGGGTTTCGGGTATCGTAAAAATGTACAAACTGAATTTTAGCTTAAAAATATGATTGAGCTTGTTATTATGAACGTGGTCGGATCCTTAGGTCATCCATAGGTTGGTTTTACACCTAGGGAGTGGATCGTTATCCGTAACTACCTAAAAACGAAGTTTTTACGACCAAATTAAGATAAGAAAAAGTTTTGCTAAAAACTCAGCTTTGTGTTAAATAATAAATCTGCGCAGATTCTGAAAAGGGCATTTTGGTCATTTTCTGGTCCGTTTCGGCCTTCGGCCGAAACACGAAAGTTGTTCGGAATGTCGTTTTACTTTGCCGCGAGGATAACTAAGTCTAAAAATGCGTAATGACGGGTCGAAAGCTTAGAATAAAATCTGCGTTTTTCTTTTTTTAGTTTGCATCAGATCTGATATAGGGGCATTTTCGTCCTTTTCTGTCGAGTTTTGAGTCTCGGGTAAAACTAAAAAGTTATTTAAAATTTTGTTTTACTTTTTCGCGAGGATAACTAAGGCTGAAAGCGTGTGTTAAACGGTTGAAAAGCTTAGGATTAGATACTACATCTTAGTTAGAAAAAAATAAAGTTTTCGCAGAAACTTGCAGGGGTATTTTGGTCATTTTATATGGGTTTCAGGTCTCGGCTAAAACTAAAAAGTTGTCCGAAACGTCGTTTTACATCAAAATGCTTTAGAGTCCGAGTCGTGAAAATATGATTTAGCGGGTCGTTTTGGACGGGTCAGATTTAAGGAAATATATATAATAAAAAGTCAAACTTGGCGAAATTCTTCTAAGGGTCAATTAACGTTATGGAGAATAGTTAGGCGTAAAATATCTTAACAAAAACTGAAATTTGCAACTAATAGGATAGTATTTCGCTTTTGTTTGCATCTTGATGTCTTAATCTTTATAATGGGTCAAAATGGGTAATTTTCATTAAAATTACATATTGGTCGGAATGGGTTAAAATGGAGTTAAACATAAGGCAGATCATTTTAGTGGGTATAAATAAGTAAGTTTGGCGCACTCATGGATTCTACGATATAAGATTTCATATACGTCGAAATATATATATTTTACATACTTATGCATTTTATGCATTTTTCTTATAAATATATTCTTATGCGCACACCATCACTATAGGTCGCGGGTGAGAAGTTGTCATCGTTCTCTCCTTGTTGAATTTCTCATTCGATACTTCATTGCTTCTCGGTGAGTTCATAGCCCCACCTTTTCTCTTTTAATGGTTTTCATAAACTGCTTTCGGGGTGAGAATACATGCTCGTTTTACTAAGTAAATTTATTTGTTTTATTACTACTTAGAGTTACATGACTATCTTTTACTAAAGCTTTAGCTTGCTTACTACATGACTTTTAATACATGGTTGTTTTCTCATGTATTTACTAAAGCTTGATTTGTTTACTACATGATTTGAGATCACTGAATTCTTATACATGAAAACTAAGAGTTTTAAACACATTACTTGTTTTACATTGGACACAAGTGCTTTCAAACTGTATGCCATCCAGATTGTTGCCTGAATATTATTGAATAAGTTTACCGCAATGCCAATTAAAGTCCCTTTCTATCATCGAACCATTAATTACTGTGAGTAAGCATGAATGTTATGGTAAATCTATCTGGACTCGACATCCCCGCCGCTTGAAATTTATGGCAAAGTTGCCATGGGCATTCTAACGGTTTTGAATTCTTTTGGACTGTTTGGATACGTTTATATACTTCAAAGGGTGTTACTTTTAGGTTTCGGGGTCACCGAGCTGATAGTGCAATAATACATATTTTGGACTATTGAATTTGTTTCGTAGTCTCCTATTACGTAATTCTTGTGGTCCACTACTGAATATTTCTTGAGTTATTAAATCTCTACTTGGATTTCGGAAACAATACTTTGAAATTGCTGTAACGCTACTTTTCTTACCGAAATATTACTTGATTTATTTCAATACTGCTTTTACTTAAACCTATTAATTCACCAACATTAATGTTGACATTTTTGCATGTATTTTCCCAGGTTATTATTTTGCTAGCTGAGCATTGGGAGTATTCGAGTCGCGCGGATATATTTTTAAAGGCTTTATAATTTATTTTACCATTCGACAAATGTTTTGACAATGTTTTCTATTACGTTACAAATGGGACCCGCTGTAACTCTGATATTTTATAAAAATTATCGAATGGTTGACTTTTCAAAACGTCTCACTTAGAGTCGTTTTCTGTAACTTGTACTTTATGCTATGAAGTAGCACCCCAAGTGGTATTCCGCTGTGTTGTGATTTTGGGGGTGTTACATATAAATTTAAAACTTGATAATCAATGAATTGACCCTACACGACAGCACATCAAGTTTTTGGCGCCGCTGCCTGGGAGTGAAAAAGTTTAACCTTTAATTTTATTAGTATTTCTAACCATTAGCTTAGAATGATTTAATTAGTGTAATTTAATTTTGTTTGTATTTAATTGTGAGATTTAATTGTGTGTTTAAATTCACGCACTATTTAATCGTTTTCAAAAGTACTCTGCTTCGTAGTATGTTTCCTTTCTTCTGATTTCCATCATAGGTTTATCATGGATAATCCAAACATCACTATGGAGGAATACATCAGAATTCAAGAAGAAAAAGCTCGAAGTCGCGGTGAGAAGTTTGATTGGCAAACTGCCACATACGGCAAGATGGAATATTGTGAAAATGAGGACGATAGCTTCACGAATTTCGAAACTGAATACCCGGCTAAAGTTTTTGATGATACATCCGATGCAGCACTCTCATGCGAACCTACGATAAGTCCTCTTAACAATAACGAAATTGACTTTGAAATATCATTTGACGAATCCGACAATGAAGATTACATTGTAATTTTTGACGAAAATTCATTTTCTTATAAAATAATTTATGTCGATAATTTGAAAACGGATTCGGAAAATGAGAATGATAAAGTCAATATACCATCAACTCCATCACCAGAGCCTACGATTGGTTATATTGATGATTTAGAATTCTTTAAAGATTTTGAGAATGAATTCTCAGCCATCGCTTATAATAGTGATCTAAAGTCTAAATCAGACCCACTAATTGAACCTTTCGTAAGTTTTCGACATATCGATAAATTTGTTTCAAAAAATGAAACATCATTGGCCGAATATGATGAAGAGGAACAAACGTTTTATACTTTAGAATTCATTTCCTTAGACGTAATGTTTTCCCAATATCTAAATCGTCATGGGACAAGTTGATAATATCAATTATAACACTGCCTTCTCCTAACCAGGTAATGTAATAAACATTGAGACTAAAGGGTCAAATGAACTTCCAAAAACAAATCACGATAAAATCAATAAAGTTTTCAACGAGAAATTTTGTATCATAACATTAGATGCTAACTATGTGAGTTGGATTTGTTTCTTAACAACTGGAATGCCGCGTAAAATCTTTAATTAAAATTTTTATGTGCCATTTGGCATCCCGGTTCAACCCTAGCGGTTATTTTTAATGGATGGTGCTCATACAAGAATTTGCGGAGGCCGAGGTACGTTTTTCTTTACTTTGTTAAAATCTTTAAAAAATTGGCCCCCACAAATGAATACGGCGTATTATGGCAACACCTATACGCCGTATCAACCGTTTTTGACTCACTTTGACTAAGTCAAACAATATTGTCCAATATGTCGTATTGGACGCTTCCCTATATGGCGTATCCAGCGTGGGTATAAGAACCCAGCTAATACGTCGGATACCTCTTCACACACTCTTTTTACTCACATTCAAAAACGAAATTACCACACCTAATTTATCACGAATTTCAATCTGTAATTTGTTTGCATATCTCAAATCCTAATCAAAAGAACCTTGTTGTAAGGAAATCAAAGATATGGTATACTCTGAAAAAGATGTGTGTTGAACTCGTATGAGCATTCTGACGCCTCGTCAACACAGTTTTGCTCAAGAACTCAAATTGGAGAATCATTACGAGCAACATATCAAGGGAGTTCCTCGTTCTAATTATATTTCCCATTTTCTTTTAATTGTTTTTCTATACAATGAGGACGTTGTATAATCTAAGTGGAGGGATGGAGAATTAGAACGCTACTTGTTCCTTTCTTTTACAAATAATATGCTATATGCTTAAATTATGCCAAATTAAAAAAATTTCTAGCACAACTTTTGTAAAAATTACTAGTTACATGACCTCGCGCACTATAACCCTTAATACCAAATTGTGAGAATTAAGCCTATTCCGTTTCCAAACGTTTACTAAAAGTTCCACAAAAATTATGAGTGTGCCGGTGATGTAGTAGACTTTAGAACTTGGCTTAGTATATCACTCGAGACCACAACGATGAGTACTATGGACTTAGATGGAGAAACATTTTTAACTGGTAAATTTCTAGGGATACACCAAAAAGCCTAAATGTTGTAAAATTAACTAACTACACTGGTTAGTTAAAAACCGTGTAACCCTTTGCTTACTCTTACTATAAGAGTAAGATACCCTAGAAAAACCTATTGAGCCATTCCTGTCTTTTTCACACCAAATGTCTATTTCGTTACACCTTTACACCTTAGCCTACCCTGTAGATTAAGCCTACTTAATCAAAGTTGCTAGAAGTTTTGTGTAAAGTTTTGTATTTTCATGTAGTCAAAGTGAAATTTTCTATCTCCGGGTTAGGTCGAAAAATTTGCACAATGCGATGGAAAAAGTATGTAGCTCGTGTTTTTGTTGCTACTTTAGCCTCAATTATGTCGTTATGTAGGGAAAAAGATGAAAGTATTAAGGAAAAAAATTACCCGGCATACGAGAATTATGATTGTGAAGACGGTGAAATTGCACCGAGATTTATGTTTTTTTTAAATGGAAAAAATAGAAAATGCATCAAAAAAAGAAGGATGATTGATAGTCGGTTCGCTAAACTTAAAATACCTGGAAGGATAGTTATTCGTTGTGTATAAGTTTTGTATAAAAGTGGCCGATAGCACCAGCTTTTTGTAAATGTATTAAGTTTTGGATGATTGTGAAGTGAACTCGTTATGGGAACGCAACTTCGGTATGTCTTTGTCATTTTCTATGATCGAGGCGTTTGTATATATGTCGAGTCATTTATCATGGAACGGTCTGGGAAAGATATTAGAACTACATACTTTAGTTGTCCAAGCTTAATCAATTTGTTTTGTAAATTTTATTTAACAACAATTTACTTCCCTTTCCTAACAACTAACCTTAGGTTTTACTCGAACGAGGTTGAGATCGAGTCATGCACGTCTATTCCATCGTTACGGCCATGTATGTGTGATTCAGCCACTTTGTTGGTTTATTACTTTTGGTGAAAGTTAGAAGATCTCTACCCTATATCGTTCTTCATCCTAACCCTTGGTTAAACTCAAATGAGGGTATGATCGAATTACACATGTCTATTCCATCGTTACGACCATGTATGTATGATTCAGCTGCCTTGTTGGTGTGGTACTCTCAGTGAAAGATTATTAGAATGATCAACCTTAAGCCTAATTACCCAATTTACCTTTTGACTTGTTTCTCCTTAGCTCTAGTGGTGGAGATGTATATCCTTGCCAAGCATATGATATGAAACCAATCTCGACCGAGCAAATGAGCGTACCAATTAAATGTTACACCCTAGATTAGTTGAGTGATCTGAGTGTTTTCATTTCCTATATTTCGTGAGGTGCTTGGTCTTGTACAGGTGATTAAAACAAAATAAATGCTTAACGGAAATATCCTTAACTCTGGTTGGGATACATTTTTAATAAATTTCTAGAGTCTACTTGAGGACAAGTAGGATTCAAGTGGGGGGATATTTGATGACATCAAATAATGTTACATTTATACCATCATTTATCCCGAATAAATTATCCACTTCTATATAATTATTGCAAGAATTGTTACTTAATTACTTAAAGTTATAAATTGCAGTAATTACGGAGTGATTTGTGAAGACATGCTAAAAGGCGCACTTTTTGGAGCTTAAACGATAATATTTGAAGATTGCTTATTTCTGCCCAATACGGCGTATCCAGGAAAGAAGATACGGCGTATCAGCGCCTGGACTTCAAAAGAAAACGCGCATTCTTACTTCCCAATACGGTGTATCCAAGTTCCTTCATATGTCGTATCCAGCTGGATAACCATTCAAATATTTTGTGATAAATATAACTTGGGAAGGATATATCTGATTATTATAAACGTAGCGCGCACTCCAAGGAGGCTATAAATAAAAGACTCAAAAACGAGCAATATGGCGTATCCATTAACTTTCAGAGGTTATAAATAGAAGACTCAAAAACGAGTTTTTAATGTGCAAAATCATATTCTCTATACCATACACATAAAAGACGATTTTCTAAAGAAAAGAAAAACAACCAAAGAATCAACATCGATTACACGATTCCATAGAAAGACACCGAGTAAATTCTATACTCTGTAATCACTTAATTTATGGTATCGATGTGTAAAACATTTTAGTTTACCTAGGTTATTTGATCCATGCTTGTATAATTACAATGTTAATGGGGCAAATACCCTTAGGTATTAGCCATCTTAATAAAGATTTAATATTTGGTTTGTTTTAAACTGCGATTGCTTAATTTATCGTTGATTGTTTAATTATGTTTATCACCTAATACTTGTCTACGTGTTTGAATATGCGACCTATCATTCAACTGGGTCTAGTGATACCTAACAAGTAATCTAGATACTGGGATAGCTCTCCATATCGTGTTTTATATTACTGGACCAATAGGATCACAAATAATGTTCTATCTTTGTCTTTAAATTATGAGCTTAGTTGGACCGGCAGGTGACCCGTATGTTTCAACAAGTATGTTCTTAATTAATTGATAAAGACTTGAACAGTGAACTACCAGTATATAAAATACCGTCAAACAGTAAGTGGGTAAAGTCCCGATGGGCTAGGGTTTAACAAGATCACCATTGCTTTAATCCCTAGATAGATTATAATTAAACTAAAAGGATGCTTTATGCGGATACGTTAATTGTGACAGGATTCAACGTGTCTAGGTCTTAGGATGATGTCCCGCCTAAGTCTTAAGAATGATATGCCGCTTCAAGATAAGTAATCATTGCACTAAACAAATAAACCAGCATTTAATCAGATTTAATATGGCTAATACAGTTTTCTATCATTTGGCTTGTACCGCTCTTTTATCTTCTGATTGTTTTCTTGCATGTTTATTGTGTTTTGAATTGATTATTGTCACCATAAAACCTATGCCAGTCTCTCAGGCTGAAAACCCCCCATTATCATTAGAACTAGGTTTAGCATAGGTTTAACAAGTAATTAGAATTAACTTAATTAGATTAATTAAAATACTGATTTAAGGTTAACGACCTCGCTCTTAGTGTTCGACACCCTACTTACCACGAAACTCCACCCGATCGGGTACACTGCCCATTAAAGTGTTGTTTTAGGATAAGTCGGCTAATTATAAATTTAAAACTTAGTAATCAATAAATTGACCCTACACGACAGCACATCAAGCACCTTCTAAAATGCATCAGGAAGGTTGGATCCAAGATACTCTTTGACTACTGATGGTACATAGGATCTGATTGAAGCAAGAATAGTTGTAGAATGATCAGCTTGCTTAAGCTCCTTGAAAGCTATTCCAATTCACTAAATCTTTAGACAACATATTTTACTGCTTTAGAGTTGGAAACTTGAGTAGTTAAGATTTCTAAAGCTAGTAGTGGAGGTGCTGGTGGTGTAGATGGTGGTCATTATGTTGTTTTAGGGATTACAGGCACTTTGACAGCATGAAATGGTCCTTGCTGAATATTAGGCACATCTTGTTGGATTTGAATATCCAACAAAGATTTGATCTCTGCTTCAGCATTTTCTGGAATAGTACTAATAAGAGATGCATTAGGAGAATTAATAAATTGATTACCAAAGTTTGAAGAGACAGAATGACTGGAGGTGGATTGAAGCAGACTATGCCTCTCTTTTTGTGTTGTTGAGATAAGAACCACTACTTGTTCATCCTCAGCATGCTCATCTCCAGAATAAATTCTATGTTTCAGAGATATGCATCTGATCAATATACATTTCAGAGATATGTTTCAATTGACCCTTAGTTCCAGAATAAATTCTATGAGTGAATCAAATGATAATAGGGGGACAGTAAACCCTTGATTTGGAACTTTAGGGCAAATATCAAGAATTTATCAAAATATCTCAACATAAATGTAACATGTCTTGTTGTCGATGTCAAACTGGTAGAAAGAGGATTTCTTAACCTTCTTGATTGTGAGCCAGAACTCCTGCATGTAAATTTTGGGTACATCAGCAGAAATGAAAAAGGTGTTGTAGCAGGGAGTGTTCTTGATAATATCCAAAACAACTTGATAAGTTTCCTCCTTCTGAGTTACGGAAGGATCCATTCTGAGATTGCTTTTGCCAATTTTGACTTTGTCATCTGAAGGAACCAACTTTTCATCACGGGCAGCTTGTTTGGCATTATGTTGCTTCATGATTCTGCTTAAGAGTTATCCAATACAGTTTATATACATGAAATATATATTTTACTGATTAGACAAACTATTATTGTTGGTATGATTGGTTTTAAGTGACTTTGTGTTTTAAGTTTCAAGTGATTAAGTCCGGTTTGTTATACAATTTAAAACAATTAACTAAGGTCAATGGTCAAAAACATTCCAACTATTGAAAGTCCACAATTTTAGTCAAAGTCAACCGAAGTCAAATGGTCAAAGTGTAGTCCATAGTCAAACATGTCAAATCTGGATAGTCCTTAATGTTTCTCTTGTTGTTAGGAATTGCTCAAAATTTCGGCAGAGTTTTTGTTCATAAAATGTCACAAATCGCAGCCAAATGTTACCCTGTCAAACATAAACCGCAGCCTAGAGCAGTTACACAAACCACAGCCAAGACTAGTTACACAAACTGCAGCCAAGTCTAATTACATAAACCACAGCCAAGTCTAATTAAACAAATCGCATCAAAGTCTAATTACACAAACCGCAGCCAAGTCTAATTACACAAACCGCAGCCAAGTCTAATTACACAAACCGCAGTCAAGTCTAATTACATAAACCACAGCCAAGTCTAATTACACAAACCGCAGTCAAGAACAAATTACACAAACCGCAATCAAGAACAAATTACAAAAACCGCAGAGTTCATAAACTTTTTGCAAACTCAAAAATTTTCTTAGACAAATTTGAGCAAACCGACATGAAACCTAAGCATTTTTATCACATATTTAACATCAACCATTCCATATTAACAACAAAGAACCACTCTAGTATCATTTAGGGCATATTCGAGCATATTCTAAGAATCAACACACATTGTTTTCAAACAAGATGACAAAGAGACTATTTTAAGCATACTTGGGGAGTTTTAACCACATAAAACCAGATATACTCTTAACCACATATCCAAACACCTTTGAGCATAATTCTAACCCCAATAACCCACGAAAAAATCAAAGATAGTCCTTATGGGTTTTTAGCAACACAAGAAGTTGTTCTAATATGTTCACAAACATTAAATATAACACATTATCACAAACCCATAACCATTAAAGCTCTAATTAAGACTTTGCGCAAATTTCATCCACAAAAATCATCGAATCTCACAAATGTGTTTGAGTTATACATAATTGTTTCACACGCATGTTTATCAATCCTATATGAACAAAACCCCCCACTTTAATTAGACTCTAACAAAAAAAATCCGTATGAACCCTAATTTGACAATTAGGGTTTTCGAGAAATTTGTTACGAATTAGACTAATTCCTTTTAAGAGTTTGTTGTTTGGACGATTATAAATAGGTTTCTAGTTTACCTTGATGCTTGAAAATAACTTTTGGATCGGGTTTGATTCTTGTGAGACAAGAGTAAGGAAGAGAGGGAAACACAAAAACTTTTCTACCTTTTGATTATAAAAAATAATGAATCCCGTGTTTTTTGATATATCAATATTGAAGTTTGAAGATTTGGCATGTTTAGTCCTTGTGTTTTCTAAAGACATACATTTCCATTTAGCTACTTTTCTAAGAGTTAACCAATTTTCTGAAATGACAACTTTAGACCTTCTAGTTGTAAACTTAAATGCTAAGTCCTACATTTTGCATTCTAAGCCCTAAAGGTTGATCGAAATAATATCTTAAGCCCAACTGAATTAATTATTTAACTCCCCTTTAAGAATTGATCCGTTAAAGTTCAAAAACCTTTTCCCCTTATTTCGTGATTTAATTTGAAGAATTATTTTAAAAGACTTATTAAAAAACACTTCTCCACCTCAAATAATGTCTCGTTTTCGAGTGAAAGAGCTATAAACATTGTTTGAGTGATAAAATTCTCTTTTAAAATATTTTTCTGATGAGAAATTGATATTACTGATATTTTTATGAATCAACACATTTTATACCACCAAAAATAAGATTTTTCTTATTTTGAAAAATAAATGCACTGACATGTACACTTATTTTCTGAAAGCACTGGTTGTGTAGCAAAGTATACACAAGCCTTTTTATGAATGTAAAGTAATTCATACCTGAGAAACTTAATTCCCGTTGTGAGGTCAAGTTTTCTTTTTGATGAAATACTTGCCTTTAAAATGAAGACCGGGTTGCTATTTGAAATAATAGCAAACCATTGACATGTTTTAAAAACATTTAGAACTTTTGTTCAAACATCATTTACAACACCGTGTCATTATTAAATGACACTTCTAAGGCCGTAAATGTTATCAATTTTCAGAAGACATGTCAAAATTACATATTTTTGGATTTTTTGATTTTATATTTTTCTATTTGGTTTTCTTGTTTCATATTTTTGTATTTTCTTTTTGAAATTTTTTATAAGAATGAAAAATCTTTTTGAGTTTTTATATTTTCTTATTTACATATAGTACATAGGATATGTGAAGAGTTACCACCATTAATCTTCCTCTTTTTCGGCCAAACATTTTAGAGTCTCGGGGGACATGCTTTTCATTTTAAGTTTTTCGATCAAGAAGTTGAATCTTTCTCGTGGAAAAGCTTTGGTGAAGATGTCTGCTAGCTGATATTCTGTTCTGACAAAGTAGAGTTCCACCACTCCATTTTCCACTTGCTCCTTAATAAAGTGGTATCTCACATCTATATGTTTTGATCTCGAGTGTTGAACATTGTTGCAGCATAAAGCGATTGCACTCTTGTTATCATAGTACAAAGGAATCTTATTGAATTTAAGCCCATGGTCTTTTGGTTGTGATCTGATCCATAAGTTTTGAGCACAACATCGAGATAAGGCTATATATTCAGCCTATGTACTAGAGATAGCAGTGCTCTTTTTCTTCTTAGATGACCAGCTGACAAGTTTATCCCCTAAGAATTATGCACTTCTAGATATGTTGCGTCTAGTATCTTAACACCGGGTGTGGTCTGCATCTGCATATGTTGTTAGAGTAATTCAAGAATCCTTCGAATACCAAAGACCCATATCAATGGTTCCTTTCAGGTATTGAAAGATTCGCTTAACTGCATGTAAGTGCATTTTAGTAGGCTTTGCCTCATACCGGGCACACATGCACACTGCAAATACGAGGTCTGGTCTGCTAGATGTAAGATACATTAAGTAACCAATCATATCATGGTAATGTGTAGGATCGACTGGTTTCCCATGTAGATCTTCATCCAGTTTACTTTTGTCCACCATAGGGGTGTCAACGGGGTCACTAGATAGCATACCATATTTCTTTATTATTTCAAAAGCATAGTTAGACTGGTTTATAAAGATGCCTCTAGGATTTTGGGAAATTTGAAGTCCAAGAAAGAAAGACATTTTGCCCATCATCGACATCTTAAATTTATAGGACATTATTTTAGCGAATTCATCACACATAGCAGGATTAGTAGAGATAAATATTATATCATTGACATAAATTTGTACCAATAAGATGTCGCGGCCTACTCTCTTGGTGAATAGTGTTGGATCGACTACACCTTTGGAGAATTCTTGTGATAGTAGAAAACTGGACAGCATGTCATACCACGCGCGTGGAGCTTGTTTAAGACCATAAAGTGTCTTTTTGAGTCGGTACACATGATTTGGCTTATCTTGATCTACAAATCTTTTTAGTTGACTAACATAAACCACTTTGCGTAGCTCGCTATTCAAGAAAGCATTTTTGACATCCATCTGGTAGATTGTCATGTTCTTTTTGGCAGCATTTGCAATGAAGATACGAATGGATTCTAATCTGGCAACAGGTGCAAACGATTCTTCAAAATCAATCCCCTCTTCTTGACGGTATCCTTTAGCAACTAATTGAGCCTTATTTTTTAGTACACCTCCTAGTTCGTCTTTCTTAACTTTGTAGATCCACTTAAAGTTGATCAACATTACAAGATCTGGACATGGTACTATTTCCTAAACTTATAGTCGCTCGAATTCATGTATTTCTTCTTGCATAGCTTCAATCCAGAAGGATTCGAGCATTGCTTCTTTGATATTATTTGGTTCAACTGAAGTGAGAAAGGCATCGAAATAACACCACATGACGTCTGTCTTAAGTTCCTTTCTTGTGGAGACTGATCGAGAAGGATCTCCAATCACATTTGCTAATGGATGATTCTTAGTCTATTTACCAAGAAGTTCTAATGGAGTGTGGGATGACCGCACATTTGATGACGATCCTTGAGAATTCGAGTCTTCATGAAGAGTTTCTTGAAGTGGATCATCATGAAAGTGTGGAGTTTTTTGGGATTCTTCAACACCTTAAGAGATAATTGGAGATTGTTCTTGTTCTTGTGTTGACGGGTTACTTGTAGATGGTGCATCTTGGTCAATTAAAGTTGACACAAGTGAACCGGTTGGATCAGCATGTGACAACTGAGATTTTAGCGGGTTAGTTAAATCCTGTATAATTTAGTTTATGTGTGTCATTATGTGTTTTATGTGTTTTATATGTGTATGAGATGGAAGTACATGAGTGATGAATCATGGTACTTGTGGAAATGAAATCATTTGAAAGCTTTGTGTAGTTTCAAATGTCGTGTTCATAATATTCTGTGTACGTACTATGTATATGTAATTCATATTGTATATATTAGTTTAGTATTTTATAGATTTTAGAGTGCTTTCTATTTTTAAAAATAGTTAGAATCGAATGTTAGTTTGAAAACTAGTTAGAAAGTTCAAGGTTTAGCTAAATAATTAAAGGTTTTTTTACTTAGAATTAAAGTAAATGAATAATAAATAAATAAAAGAAAAAAAATATAATTAAAAGGGTGGTTTTGTGGATCGGCCAAACAAGGAAAAAAGGGAAAGAATCCCAATTTGATTACAACTTGTTTTTGGTAATTATCTTTTCCTAAGCCTATAAATACAAATCATAACTTAATCAAAAATCACTTTTTTTCTCCTCTCCTCTCTCCTTGGCCGGTCGAACAACACAAAGAACAAAGGGAAACCCAAAAAATTTTAGGGTTTTGATTTTCAAGAGTTAAGGTACTATTTTCTAAATCCTTTTTCAAATCAATTGATTTTATTTAACGTAACAATCATTAAGGATGGATTAGGTTATTATAAATAATCTATAATTAAGAGGTTTTGATCATCAAAAATCATTTTAGGGTTAATAATTAGGGTTTTGGGTAAGTTAATTAGGGTTAATTATGCTAAATTCGGAATAAAAATCTGGGCAGAATTTTAGGTCATCTTGAGAGAGCCATATCTTGGTCATACGGATAGCTTTTATTAATTTTCTTGAGCCTAAAATTAACTACAGAGAGTCTAATTTCCAACCCAAGTGGTTTCGTGAATTAAAAGTACGTGTAAGTTAGTCAAATTAATCAAACAAGATTCATTGTCAAAACTGAGTTTTCGGGGCAGATTCTGAGTTGTGTTTGTGAGCTCAAAAACCATACCAAAACATCTTTTTAATTATTGGTCTTGCTACTGTAGCAAGCTCATGATGTTTATGATTTTCTAGAATTTTTGTAGAATTTTCCTAAGTGTTTAAATGGGTCTGCTCAAACTAAACCTTTTGAAGGTTGAATCAGGTCAAATTCTGGACACTTTGTGATGTTTAATTTTTGTAAAATGGTTACACTCACTATTATTTTTATCCAAACATCATAGAAGTTCAAAACTCATTGGGGAGCTATGGGATGTAAGGAGAAGAACCATTTAGGTGTTTAAGTATTTTATTTAGAGTCATCTTGTAACTATAAAAACTGAGTAAAAATATAAAGTTGAGAAGTAAAGTTTGTGAGGTAACTTGAGGTTAGCAAGTATGAGGAGTATATAAAAGAGTTGAATCAAGATAGGATATAGAGTATCCATCATTGTGCTTGTTACATCGACTTGGGTGTGTGACCTAATCGATGGTAACATATGTGTGTATTGTTTTGTTTAGATTCTTTGCAAGATTAAGTAAAGGAATTGGAATTTGCTTTACATCAGGTGAGTTTTACTGTCCCACTTTTTACTTATATTTTTGGATGGAAATGATGCAAAAACTGTTTTTGAATTATGAATCGTGATATGTGTTTTTAAGTGTCGAAGTATATGATTGCTATGTGCTATTGCTATATGATATGAATTGTGGTAAGGCATGTGTATGTGAGGATGACATGACCTTGTGTGAGACCCGAACGGATTTAGCTAGTCAAGTGGGTCAGTCTTGCGCAAAGATATTATGGGACGGAGGGGTACGATCCACCCCATATAAATGTGGATTTATTTTGTGATAGAATAGCCATGCATATATGTTCGTAAATGTTGTTTTTGTTGATCGCGGTGTCATAAGTGAATCTTAAACCTGTAACTCTCACCAACAATTATGTTGACGTTTTTAGCATCATTTTCAGGTGAGCAAAACGTATGAAGAGTTAGGAAGAGGAGTTAGCTGTACCATAGGCTTGCATGCGGAGTCTATGATTTATCTATTTTAGTTTTCATTTGAACTTGTCAAGTTTTGTTCTTCATGCGCTATATGTTGGATTATTATTTTGGGCATTGTCATAACACGCTTTGGATCTTGAAGTTTAATTAATGTCATTTTTAGTTTTCTCTATTTTGACGCCTTGTGTTGTGATTATGCCTATTGATCATGCCTTGCGATTCCGCCTTGATTAGTTGAGTCATCTAAGATTGATGTGATGTGTTGTGACCAAGTCGACTATGCTAATCGCAATGCGAAAACGTTGGATTTGTGATCATCGTCAAATGAGGCTCGAGCCCCTGATGCTCAATTGTTTTCTTGATTTTTTTAATTTATCTTTCGACTATATGTGTTTTCTAGCGGGATTATCACCGCTGAATTATGTGAAAAATGTGCATTATGTGCTATGTGCTTTTGAATGGTAGTAAGCGCTTATGTCGCTTCTTGTGTTGCCCGTAATGTGGCTTAAGACGTGAGTGAATGGGTATACTTACCCGACGGGGGGGGGGGGGGGGGGGGGAGTATCAAGGAGGAGAGGTCATCTGAGACTTCAGTCTTCCGATCCTAGAACGTAATCTCCTCGACACCCCCATTAATCGTAACGAAGCCACCCAACCCAAAACCACAACCGGGGTATCAAAACACAAATATAATCTCTAGTATCATACATATACACCCCAACTATCAATGCTTCTTTCTTAGCCAACACCAGCCCCAGTTCGCAAATCTGCCATGTAGCGAAACGTCGCTGCCTCCCGCAACCAGCCGACCTCACCCAACAGACACTTGTGCGACCCTCACGTGGGCAAAAACACTCTCCAATATAGGTTTAAACCAAGGATGTCTCACGCAAAAACCTCGGCCTTTCAAAAAGGGGATTTAAACTATAACCACGATTTCGCCCAACTATGTGTAGGTTATGATCGTGCATTGACCCGAAGTCATGCACTTGGTTTTATAAGATGGAGAGTCTGTTGACTCCTACCTTGCGTCCACCGTCCCGATCACGGCTTTTCAGCAAAGACTTCAGCTTAGCAATCATCACAACTGCCTTTACCCCACTGTCCGGTGGACTACCGCCCGTAGCTCCCCCCCCCTCAAACCCCACCATCCACAAGCAACAGTCACTTAAATATCCGATAGTCACATGAACCCCAGACATATCTGTCGCGCGCCGCTTACACCTCCTCAAACAATAGATCACTAAATTCCATAGCTACGAAGTGACTAGTGGAAGCAAAAGGCCCGGGTTGTGCGGACACAGAACTATAGTACTACAGTCTACTTACGAGTTCAACAAACCAAAGGCCAACGTTCGATCGCAAATAGACTAAAGGATATAACATGATCCCACACCGCGCGGAACAACAGCTCTGGTATCGGATGGCATCTATCGAAGAAAACAAGACCGGCCCCGTCACAAACGCCAGCTACCCGACTCCACCACCCTTCACACATATCCGCCAGTCACCTGAAAGTGACTTCCCCCCCAACATATCAAACGTTCCACTTAAATGAAACCCAATTTCCCCTGATCCTAGTTACCCTCCCTACTTCCGAATCCCCGCACTCCAGGCCCCACACACCGCCGACGGATACCCCTTCGTCCACCTCCCCTCCTTCCCATCCCCTCCCACTCCCCACCACACTTACCCCCCCCCACCCTCTCTCTCCCCAGTTTTTCCCTCCATCCCATACCCAAGGCCCCCTTAAGCCCAAGTTATTTGGGCCCCTGCCGGAGCCGCACCCCGCCCACAGAAAACCTGCAAACGCCATTGTAAAATTCAACACCGGGGCGTGCGCTAGTCCCAAAGGACCATAACAGCTACAGGCTAGGTATGTCATCCGACGGTCCACGACCACTATGACACTACCATAGTCGCCTTAACACAATAAGCGGAGTAGAATACGTTTTAAAGCAATTTCTTCTCAGCGTTCATCTTTGAGTTGCTAGTATGGGCCTACACTCTCTCCGGCTGCCCAGAGCACCATCTTTCTTCGAACCAAGAGTCCACATCACATTCAGGGTCTAATGGATCAAGGCATGCACTCTCCGGACTAAGATTCTCGTTCAACAACATTTCCCATACTACGGGAAGGAACCGAAACCCTCACAGCACCTACACCAGAGCCACTTACCGCTTTGCATGATTGTATCGTAGCCGTAGCAATCAAGGAAACGAGAAACAATGCTTTATTACTATCAACAACGTCACTTGCACCATCCCTCGACGTTTCGAACTTCTACTACCGTTTGTCCCACCTTCTGGAGGACCAGCGTCCTGATAAAAGTCAAAAGCCAAACCCATGTCGCAAAATAAAAAATCCCGCAACAACCCCCACACCCCCCCCCTCCGCCCGAACACCCCCCCTGGCTAACGAAAAGTTACACTTACCCCGACCACGTTCCATCATGACTCCCTCCCCGCAGTCACAGTCAAAAACCCCACCCCCCGAGCACTTCCATGCCATCAACCCCCCATCTCACCCCATTTGCCAAACCGAGCAACCCGCCGTACGGGCGCAAACAACGCGTGTCCAGAGACTGTCCGCTCTCCAGCACAAGCCGCGCCGCGAGGATAAGGGTGCGCCCGGCACCGCATTCGTTCTCCTAACACCATCCCGCCGCGAAACCCCCTGAACGCGCACAAGTCCACCACACTCCGGTCGACCCACCCAGAACAAAATGGAACCGCCCCGTAACACATAATCGACTCAGAGCGGGCTTATCGCCCGCCCCGCCCGGCGCCTCACTCTGCCCTAAGAATTCCCCAAGCCCACTAACCCACCCACACCCCCTCTATACACCCCTTTCCCCTCGCCCCCCCTCACCACCCTCCATTGGCCCCTCACAATACCGCCGCTGCGACACACCCCTCAGAAAATGCGCAAAACGCTCACCCCCCCCCTCGGTGCTACAAATCGCCACACATTCTCCATCCCACACAAAACGGTCCCGCTTACCCGGCACAACCCCTCCCATCACCCCCAATATGACCTACACGGCCACCACACAGCCCCCTGAACACCCCCCCCCACTTGCTACTGCCCGCTTTTTTGCACCCCCCCCATAAACAACACCCCTACCCTCTGATTACATAAGGTAGCAATGACCCACACCTTCGAGCCCCCAGGCGGCGGAAGGCTGTCACTTACATTCTTGTGCCACTCCGCAACACATCGTCCTCCCAGCACACAACAATACCCCCCAAATGAAACACGGGACACAACACATCCGGAGTTAAATTTAAGCCCAAAAGCCGCCCAATCCCACCGCTCGATAGCTACTCTGCAACTCCTGTAACATTGCCTGTCTCTTCCCATTCTTCCGCCCGCTTGTCTATTGATTACCCATGCTCTGCACGCCTTAAACCCCCATCGTTCGTATGCCCCCGGCAAAAACGATCCCCTCCCTCCCCCCCACCCCCCCGGGTGACAAGAACTCCAAATGTCACAGAACCAACACCACTCCCCAATGTCAGACTCCCCTGAGATAGCCTCCCAATCAACCACGCCGAACTCCCCGACAATGCGCAATGCAACTGTAAATCCCCCGCTGTGCACCACGCTCCAGCCGCCATCCCGCGCCCGACTACTCACCCCCGACCATGCTACGACCCCAAAACCCCCCGCCTACCCACACCACACCCCCCCTCCCTTCTTCCCACTCGCCCACACCCACAGGTAGCACCCCCGTACCCCGCCAGGCCCACCCACACACCCCGACCCACACTCCACCAGCCTAATGTGGTTGTCCTAGCAGCCTAAACCATGTCATAGCCAAGCCTCAGGGCTATGGTTCCCCAATATCACTGGGCTTTATAGGTTTAAACCACATCGACATCACGGGCCAATGGTAAAGCCCAAACTCCGGCGTGTTGTCTTCGGCCGTAGCCGAAAACTAGCGATCCGACCGCGATCCTACTTGTAAAAACGATCACCGTCCGCGGTATCCACCTATAAGACTACGGTCCGTGCGCAGATTATCTGCGTCCCGTTTAAGCAACGTTTGCCATAGCGGACACCCTTGTGCCCGCCAAGGGACCGCGACTGTCCACAGCCGTACCTCTGACCACTAAAGATTAGACCTGAACAACTAGAGAAAAGCCAAGTACTGAGACCTCCTATAAATCATAGTCACAATACGATCGCCAAAAGGTAAAAATCCATACTTATACTATCTGACACAATTACACTGACAATGAATACTATACTCTCACGCCGTGGAAGTCTAATCGTGTGGTCCGCCCCCCCGGTATAAGGCTAACTTTTACTTTTAAATTGTGCCAGAAAATCATCACTTCATCCCTTGCTCTAAGTACAAGCTCAGCCTGTCATCCAAGTCACTGGTGCAAGAGGCCGACCCCGATAAGAACTTGACACGCTCCCCAATGCCCAGCCACGGCAATTTATACTAAACCCAACACTACCAGCACCCTGTAAAAGCACGCAAAATCACTCTTGCCCCCCCGGCACACCCCCCCACAAAAGCAAAATAGTGAACAACCGACCCACCCCGACCACAGCGCCAAGTTAGGCAATGCCCACTTTTGCCAAGCTCACCTCAACACCCCCCTCAATGGATGGGAAGCCCTTCCCAAGTGACAAGTGTCGCTGGGCCATTTATTCTACTTATACAGACCTGTCCACTACACCGTCCAAGAGAACATGTAAATAGTGTGCCGCCAGCGACAGGACAATAACAAATGGGCACAGTTCTGAAAACCCCATTAGTTACCTACCTCCCCCCCCCAACTCCATTCCAGGCCACCACACGACCACCCGAACCAGCGCCCGGCCCCAGCCCCTAACGTACCACCAAGTAATAACCCAGCCCGCATTTCAAACAGCTGTTAAATAATGACCCATCACCAGTATGCAAGACATAAAATATCACAAAGCACTCCCGGCCAAACAATAAGAATAGCCGTATTAATAAATAAACGATCTGACATACAAAACAACGTCCAATAACGTTATAAAACATAGAAAAAAATCAACAACTAACGAAGCGTCCAAAGACCAACATTGGATCATTCCACCGGATGCCCCCCAAAAATGAGAGGATAAACTACATGAACTAAACCCTAAAAAAAAACCACACCGTTGAAGCATGCCGACAAAACGCCCCCAAAGTGTAGAAACATGCCTGAATCGCTAGAACACTCCCCCAATATTATTAGTGAAGGACTTAGAAGTAGAATTCAGGATATCAGCCATCCCTATACCTATAGTGTTGCATTCAATAGCGCGGTGTCCCTCTCTACAACAATAAACCCTGCGAAATATGCAAAAATTGGCAGACAAAAGCCTTACGACCCGAGAAAGATCGGGACACATAATCAACAATCAACTTCCTTTATAAATCATATGCTTTCCTACACCATCAACTTTCTCCCATTCTTGTTGTGATACGTTGAGTTTGAATACCTCAACATGTTCTCCATTCTTGCCCACACTAACTAGTAAAAGTTGCTGATCACATTTTGTCAAATATTTTTGTGTCGAAGATGAACAACTTTTAGGAGCTTCGGCTTCAACAAGCTTCCACAAGTGATCTGGTTGGCCCAAGTTGTTAAAAACAATAAGCTCTCCCTCTTTACCTAAGGCATAAAGATCTCGGCCATCAAAAATCGAAGAACATATGGTATGTGGGTCCGGTCCGTGATTAAGTGTATGCCAAACTGGTTCCCGATTTACAAAGTGAATGAGAGCACGCCAATGCTCTGCAGTTTTAAAGCCAACCACAATACAATTAGCGGCAGTAGGTGGCGCTGAAAACGATAAGCTTTTGAAGGGATCTCGTGATTCTGGAAGCTTTCGAATATCATTTGTGAAAGGGTTATATAATACATAGAACGACACGTCATACTCAAACAACAACCAACCAAAGCTTGAACAAAATATTTTGTTTCGAAAAATTGATATCTGGGATATTTTCTTAAAGTAGTTGTCACCAAACACCGGATCTATGAAGGTGATCATGTCTTGTTTTTTATCCACCACCATGAGCCAAGGTGAAACTGCTGAGTACGTTTGCAATCTCTTTATTGATCTTTTGTTGCTCCATTTTATCAAAGGTGCTGCTAAATGACATCGTTTGCATGTAGCGCGAAAGTTCATGTATTCAACACCAACACAATGCTCCATAATCGACTCCAACAGATCAGACGGGATATTGAGGAGGTGTGATTCATTAAAGCCAACCCTATCATCCGTACCCAACCTTAACAATATTTCTCCATGATCATCTTCTAGCCTACATATATACCAGTATACAATTTCAATTATCCCGTTTTAGTCATTGAAAAATGGTTTTGCGTCTTATTATGGTCATTTTGAATGATAAAAAAAGTCCTTAATTCAAAACAGACTTTTATATAAAGTTTGTTTATTATTTATTAAAAACCCATAGTAAAACGTACCTGCATTTCCACATTGATGCATCACTTGCTGGCAGCATTTGAGATGGTATATACCATGGGGAGATGGTATTATCTTTCACATGGTACGAGTATATTGTTTCGCCCATTAGGCAACGAATGTGTATAAAACCTCCAAGCTCGGAGGCAGTTACACGGCTAAAAGATAGCAAGTGATCACGGGCAAGATCCAAACAGAATATGCCGTCTTTGAGGTCGTCAATTTCTTCCCATAAACGATCATACTTGAATATGTCTTCTACATCCAGTTCTACAAAATTTTCATTAATTATTTCCCAGTCTTTGAGCCGTTCTAATTCTTCCCACTTTATACTAGTCATGTCTAATTTAAAGAGAAACACAGCAACAGGTGTATTCTGTGTTTTCTTAGTTTCCTCTTCAAGAAATACTTTTATGGCGAACAATTCTGTACAAGATCCGTGCAAATAATTCATCTCCCCACCAGATTGATTCGGCCAGGATTCGTTGGAAGGTAAAGGGTATGTCCCAAAAATCATTAGTGTTATTGCAACATCTTTATTCGTAACCTTAATATCTATATGTATGACCAATTCAAGAAAAGTACTATCCGTACTCAAGCCATATACTTTACCATTGCAACAGGTTAGGCTACGTAGTAATTTGCCATTGAAAGTTAATTTCTTGAGTTGTTTGGCATAAGACATTTCGGTCCATCTATACTTCTTTCTTTTACTGTCTAGCCTACAAAATACAAAGGTAGATTTATTGGATCTCGTTAACAAAAAAATTGAACTCGGATCATCGGGATGAGCAGACAAACAACCCTGTCTGATAGATTCATAGTCTCCATCTTTCAAAATCAAGGTGGGGAGGCGTATGATCTTAGAAGTCACTGGGTTCCAAAGAGACCACATAATGTTGTGTGGATGATCAGAGAGTATTACCCATCCATGAAAACTCCTGTGGATACGTTTCCCGAGCAACTCTGGGACTTGACACCGATAATAAGGTAACTCGTCGTGTATGGTGTAGAAAAACTGGTCATTTATGACGCGTTCTGTGCCTTCTAGACTCTGGGAAACCAACCGTGGATAACTGATCTTATTTTTGATGTTGCTGATGGGATAGACACCTTACCTAATCAAGCTATCTTTGATACTATTCAGCGTATGGGATATGAAGGGGATTTAACTGTGTTAACATTTAATAAAGCTTTGTTTTCACCCCAATGGAGGTTTTTATTTCACACAATTAATCATTGTTTAAGTTCCAAAAGTACCTCTTGGGATCAAATTCCTACAAACATAGCCACTGCTGTCATTTGTTTAACAACTAATCAAAAGTATAATTTTTCCAAATTGATTTTTGATGGTATGCTTAGACATCTAGAGGCTAAGGAAGAAGTTTGTCATGTTATCCTCTTTTTTATTTCTATAGTTTTAGGTAGAAAATTAGTAATTTATATCTGTACCTTTAGATCACTTTCCTGTAAATAGTTTAACTAGTAAAGTTTTTTCTTTTATGATAAAGAAGGGCAAACGTTTCTCAGGCAAAGTTACACCTTTGTTTGATACAATGTTGGTCCAACCAACTCAGGATGAGGGTGTTTCCTCAGAAAGACTATCTGCTGAACAATCATCACCCTCCCCTGCACCCACTAGTGAAGTCCCAAATGAGTCACTGCCTGACTCAACTTCTGCTCAACCTAGTGAGGTACCTTTTGAGCAACAACCTGACCCTTCCCCAAGTCCTTCACCCAGACCTTCACCACAACCTTCACCCACTCCTATTGTTATGATTTGTTCATCCCAGAAATCCTACTGGTGAGAATCTGGGAGATCATTTCTTCAATGATACATCCATTTCAGGAATGAGGATGACATGACTCTACAATGTTTTGATTCTTTGTATATCTTTATGTAAACAGGTTACAGATCAAGCCAAAGAAATCAAACTCTTGAAGGCTCAGATCACCAAGCTCAAGAAGCAAGCTAAACCTGTCATCAAACATTTCAAAGCATATCTGAAGACTGTCTCATTGCAGAAAAGACTCTCAAGGAAGAGCTCCTCAAAGAAACAAAGGATGCACAAAAAGAATGTATCCAAACAAGGGAGGAAGATTGCAAAAGGAGAATCAACAGTTCAAAGAGATCCTATGTTTGATGTAATGCCTGAAGACAACATTGATCACATGGAAACAGAAGATGCTCAAAGTGAAGGGAGGACAAGAGAATGGTGGATGATGATAAGGGATTAATGAAGTTAGCTTAGTACTGAAGATGCAGTTAGTACTGACAAAGAAAGAGTTAGTACCGAAGTGAAAAAGTTAGTACCGACTTTAAAAAAGTTAGTACCGACAAGCAAATAGTTAGTACTGACGGATCCAAGTTGTACGACGAACAAATTGGAAGGTGGCTGATGATCAAGTTGAAAGTTACTGAAGAGAAAAATGAAGGTACTGAAGAGATCTTTGAAAGTATTGAAGAGCAAAGACCAGGTACTGAAGATAAAGTTGAAAGTACTGCTGGGCAAATAGAAGGTACTGAAGATCAAATAAAGAAGAACTTGCTACTCAAGCTTCATAACATCCATCAAACACCCACATCTATGATATTTGGTAGAGTTGAAACAATAGCCACACTTTCTATCAACATGGAGTAAAGCCAAGTTGGCTAAAAGAAAGAAAGAGACAGGTGTAGAGTTGAAGGATGTGAAGAAATTGATAGACTAGGCCTTACTCTCAAGATCTCTCCTAACATTTAAAACCTCTTCCAAAGATTGATCCTAAAGACAAAGGAAAGAGAAGATTTAAAGAGGAGGATGAATCTGAATGTGAAGATGATTATATCCTTAAGTGTGAAGAAAATTCAACGCTTGAGAGTGGATGAAGAGTGGCAAGGAAAGTTCAAGAAGAATGGAGCTGAATAGAGAGAAAATAGAATGGCTGAAGAAAGAAGCAAACCAAACATGAAGCGACTATTAAAAACTTTGATGAAATCACAGGCAAGAATTGAGGCAGAAGAATCCTTGCTGAAGAAGCTTCAAGTGCAAGAAGGAGCAGTTCACAATTGAAGAAAGACTTAGTTCATCATGATACAATTGATGCCTCAGAGGAAGAAAAGTCCTTGCTCAACAAAAGAACAGAGGCAATCAGAAACAGAACCTCAACCAAGAATCAATAAGAAATCAGATTGATGACCTACTTAAAGATGTGGGGAACTTCAAACATTCTTGAGTTGAAGGAGTAAGAAGTTTGAAAGACATACAAGCTATGTAGAAAAGATAAATAAAGGTTAGATGAAGATTTCATTTGCAATTGGGTCTGTTGAGTTTGTAGGCCTAATCAAACAGAATGAATAAGGAAAGATTCCTCCAAAGTTGAAGGAGATCAAGAAGGGAATCTAAAAAAGAACAGTCAAGGAAGAGGATAAGGAGAGGAACACAAGAAAGGAAGGGCTGGGTACAAGGAATAAAAGATAAAGTCAAGAAAAAGAAGATTCAAACAAGATAATATCAAGATGACCCATCTTAATTTTTTTTGACATTTGAGAAAGAAAATGATGAGCGAGATTGTGTTTAACAATAGCTCCAGATAAGGACAAGGAAGTAGATTATGAAATTCTTGACAAGAAGTATCCAATCATTGACTGGAAGACTGAGAATCTTGGCTCTAAACCACAGTTTGATGAATCAAAAAGATCAGAAGAAATTAATCTGAATGTGGTAACAAGAAGTAATGGTAAAAAGAGATCCTTCAGTACATTGATGAGAGTGCTTTCAGTGTTTGACAGAGAAGACTTAGATGCTGTATATAAACTTGTGATGAACATATATCAAGATAAGATTCCTGAAGGTTTTGATAAAGTTCTTTGGGGAGATTTGATAGTTATGTTCAATCCAGATGAACAAGATGAGTTTTGGAACTCACAGCATGAATGGAATATAGTCAGTTGGAAGCTGCACAGTTCCTCAGGGGTACACACTTTGATGACTGATGAAGGATTAGTCATTCACATGCTAATAGAGAAGAAGTATCCTTTGAAGAAGGAAATACTGGTGCAAATGCTAAAGCTAAAATTAGAGTCTGAAGAAGAAAGTACAATGGCTTTGGAATTGATAAGATTTATCAAGAAGATACTTGCTGATTTAGAATCTAAAGAATAAGACTGATGGAAGTAAGAAGGGATTGAGTGTTGGCTAACCACCACACAACAAATGGTTATCAATTCACCATGCTTAACAAGCATAAGAATTGGCTAGTCCACAAGCAAACGGCTTGAGGTAAAGACTTCTCAAATCCGTTGTATGGTTATCAATTTTACCAAAATTGTAGGGGTAATCAATCACCTTGTTCTTGGTGAAGAGTTGGCTCGTCCGAGATCGAAAGTTTCTTGTAAAGTCTAACTCATTTCTGGTGATAGCTGATCGTTGTACTAAAAAACTATATGGTTATCAATGCACCATGTTATGACAATGAAGATAGGCTAGTCCAACAAAACGGTATTTGGTAAAGACAATTCAATTCCGTGATGGTTGACAGTTTACCAAATACTGTATGGTAATTAAACTCACATAATTCTTAGATGAAGGTGATCTATCCCAGAGGTAAACGGCTACTGGTAAAGGAACTCAATCTGTTAATGGCTGGTAGTTGCAATAATCTACAAAAGCCAACTTAGTTGGATTGTAGGTATCAAGATGTTGCTGAGTAGCTGAAAAGATGTTGCTGAATTGCTGAAAAGACAAGGATGCTGCTAAAGAAGGATAGAGTGTACAAGATTAAGAAATGATAAAGAATGTTTGGATACATCCTTGTGGCATTTAATAGAAGCTTAAAGGTCATCAAGTTTCTTAAAGGTTTGAAGAACATGAGTTAAAAGACGTTTAAAATTCATGTTTAAGGAGATTTTAGGAGTATGTTTTCTTAATTTGACACGACTGTACAAAAATAGTTAGTACTGTTAGTTAGTTAGTACCGTTAGTAGAAAGTTAGTTAGTACCGTTGAGAAGATATTTAAAAGATATTTATGAGATATTTAAGAAAAAGATATGTAAGCCTATTAGGGTTATCCTTAGTCTATAAAAGGATACTTTGGCACAGATAGATGTGTGTTGAATTATATGAACAAAAGAAGTTTAGCAAATCACATATCATCAGTTAGCAATCTGTAATCTCAAGGAACACTTTTTTTAAATTTACAAAGTTGTTATTCAGTTGTTCATTGTTCTTCTTTAGTACATGTGTTAAGATTCGCGTTAAACATTGTATTCATAGTCATTGTTTCTACATAGTCGTTTGTATTTATACATCTTGGCTATCATCCTTTATAGGCTGCAAAGATCCATTCAGTTTTATATCAGGTCCTACAAAATCCTTTTTCAATTCAATTGATTTTATTTAACGTAACAATCATTAAGGATGGATTAGGTTGTTGTAAATAATCTGTAATTAAGAGGTTTTGATCATCAAAATCATTAAGGGTTAATAATTAGGGTTTTGGGTAAGTTTTATGGGTTCAATTATGCTAAATTCGGAATAGAAATCTGAACATAATTTTAGGGTTCATCTTGCGAGAGTCATAACTCGGTCATACGAATAGCTTTTATTGATTTTCTTGAGCATAAAATTATCTACAGAGAGTCTACTTTCCAATCCAAGTGGTTTCATGAATTAAAAGTGAGTGGAAGTCAGCCAAATTAATCAAACAAGATTCGTTGTCAAAATGAATTTCGGGGACATATTCTAAGGTGTGTTTGTGAGGTCAAAAACCATATCAAAACGTCTTTTTAATTAATGTGCTTGCTAATGTAGCAAGTTCACGATGTTTATGATTTTCTAGAATTTTTGTAGAATTTCCTTAAGTGTTTAAATTGGTCTTCTCAAGCTAAACTCTTTGAAGGTCGAATCAGGTCAAATTCTGAACACTTTGTGATGTTGAATTTTTATAAAATGGTTACACTCACTATTATTTTTATCCAAAAATTGTAGAAGCTCACAACTCATTGGGGAGCTATGGTATGTGAGGCGAATAAACCAATTGGGTGCTCTTTAAGTATTTTATTTAGATTCAAATCTCGTGACTATAAAAAACTGAGTAAAAAAGACGAAAAGTTGAGAAGTAAAGTTTGTGGCATTAATTTGAAGGTGAGCAAGTATTGTAGGTATATAGAAGTGTTGAATCAAGATAGGATATAGAGTATCCCATCGTTGTGATTAAATTACATCGACATTGGGGTGTGACCTATCGTAACATATGTGTGTATTGTTTTGTTTACATTCTTTGCAAGATTAAATGAAGGAATTGGAATTTGCTTTGCATCAAGTGAGTTTTACAGTTCCACTTTTTACTTATATTTTGGAATAGAAATGATACAAAACTGTTTTTGAATTATAAACCGTGATATGTGTTTTAAGTGTCGAACTATATGATTGCTATGTGTTATTTCTATGTGATATGACTTGTGGTAAGGCATGTGTATGTGAGGGTGACATGACCTTGTGTGAGACCCGAACAGACTTAGCTAGTCAAGTGGGTCAGTCTTGCGTAGAGATATTATGGGACGGAGGGGTACGATCCACCCTAGATATATGTGAAATTATTTTGTGATAGAATAGCCAAGCATATTTGTTCGTAAATGTTGTTTTTGTTGATCACGGTGTCATAAGTGAGTCTTAAACTTGTAACTCTCACCAACAATTATGTTGACATTTTTAGCATCATTTTTAGGTGAGCAAAACGTGTGAAGAGTTAGGAATAGGAGTTAGCTGGACCATAGGCTTGCATGCGGAGTCTATGATTTATCTGTTTTAGTTTTCATTTGAACTTGTCATGTTTTGTTCTTCATGCGCTATATGTTGGATTATTGTTTTAGGCATTGTCATAACACGCTTTGGATCTTGAAGTTTAATGAATGTCATTTTTAGTTTTCTCTATTTTGACGCCTTGTGTTGTGATGATACCTATTGATTATGCCTTACGATTCCGCCTTGGCGGGGTGTGACACAGCAGGTCTTGGAGCAGCAACAACTGGAACTGAAGAAACAACACTTGGAGTAGGATTGAAGAACTTGTCAAACATTAGTTGGAACAAGATATCCCAATCATTCTTTGTGGGTGGTACATAAGGTGGTTGAGGAATAGGATTTGGCACGAGTCTTGAACTAAGTGTTCAAGAGTCATAACTTGATGCGCGGGTCCTGAACTGAACTGTTCAGAAGCCATTGTTGTCAGCTCATCAAACGTGACATGAATTGTTTCCTTAATTTGGCGGGTTCTTTTGTTGTAGATTCGGAAGGCCTTCTTTGCAAGAGCATAGCCAACAAAAATACCTATATTAGCTTTCGGTTTCAATTTGCCCAAATCTCACTGTCATTAGTCGGATAACATAACGAATCAAAGACATAAAGAAATGATAAATTAGGTTTTTTCTCATGCATAAGCTCATAAGGTGTCTTGTTGTAGCGAAGACGTATAAGGGAACAATTTTGGGTGAAACATGCTGTAGAGACTGCTTCTGCCCACTGATACAATGGAGCTTTTGAAAACATCAACATGGTGTGTGCCGCTTCCACTAGAGTCCGGTTCCATCTTTCGACACTGCCGTTGTGTTGTGGAGTGCGCGCAACAGATGTTTGATGTAAGATTCCGACATTTTCATAATAGTCTTTAAGAGTCTGATTCACAAACTCGGTTCCATTGTCTGTACGAACGTTTTTGACAGTAGCATTCATACGAACTTGTATTTGCTTTAAGCATTTGATGATGACCTCAGGAGCTTCATCCTTTGATCTAAAAAACTTAACCCATGTAAATCTTAAGTAGTCATCGACGATAACCAAGATATATTTCTTCCCATTTATACTCTCCACGCGTATTGGCCCGTAAAGATCCATATGCAGAAGATAGAGTTTTTCTTGATTAGTGTCATCAGCTTTGGGTTTGTGAGAGGACTTCTTGCTTTTTCTAAGAGAACATGCCAAACATAAATGATCTTTCTCGAATTTCAGCTTTGGTAGACCTCGAACAAGACCTTGCTTAGCCAACTGATTTTGAGTACTAAAGTTTAAATGAGACAACCTTCGGTGCCATAACCAGCTTTTTATCTTAGAGGCTTTAGATAGAAAACAAATTGGAGAAGACTTAAGCATATCATTGAGAGAAATCTTGTATAACTTTGTGTCTCTTGATCCAGAAATTAAATCATCACCGTCTAAATTCTGAACATAACACGTGTGTTTTCGCAATGCAACTTCAAGATCCGAGTCACAGAATTGACCCACAAAGAACAAATTGTGCCCGAGACCCTCAACATAATAAACCCGTGAGATTGTAACATTCCCTAGCTGATAATCACCATAACCCATAATCTTTGCAATCTAATCGTTTCCAAATCTAACAGTACCTAAAAATTTGCTAATGAAGTTGATGAGCTGAGAGCGATGCCCGGTTATATGCTTAGAGCAGCCCGAGTCTAGGTACCAGAGTATGATGTGTACGACTTGAAATTAACACGGGAAGAAGATGGAGCAGTAGAAACATTAGATCCCTAGTTTTGCATGGGTTCTGAGTGGTTAGAAATCTTAGAACCTACAGTCTTAGATTTACTACTTGATCCTACATTTGTTATATCTTTGAGTTCCCTTGATTTGTTACTACTTGGTTGTGTTTGCTTAACTGGTGTTGTTGATATGGATTTCCTAGGAGGCACTATATTAGTCGAGGTGATCCTAGTTAAAGGGCATACGTTTCCATCTATAGTGAAGATCCGTCCTGTAGGTTTCTAGTTATATCCAACATTAGTGTAAACTTTACCAGTAGGTTTCCACATTTTCTTTGTGCTCTTAGCAGATCTAGATTTCACAGATTTAGATTTAACACGAGCATGCACATCATTAAGATAATCACTAACACAAAGACCATGAATAGCATCAAACATACATTCATGACAGGTAGCACAAATAAGTTCAGAATTCGCATTCAACACAGAATGCTTATCATTTGCATTACCGACTGTTTTAGAAACATAATTCGTATTATTCAAACTAGACTTAGCAATCCTAGGTTGGTCTTCTACTTTATTTTTGTCTTGTTACTACTTGAAGTTTGCGTGATCTTATCTTTCTTTGTATTACTCCTAGGCTTTGATCCGCTAGCTTCAGTAGAACTGCTTACTCCTATAGAAGGTGACATAGAATTGTTAGTGGTCTGTTTTTCCTATGGTTGTACATGTTTTTGTGTTTTATCTTTTGATGTGTCATTAGATTCTGCAAACCTAACTTTTTTAGTCTTGTTCATTGGTGTAACAGCAACTAACTTGTTACTTACATGTTTTGAACTAGGACATGTAGCACTAACATAGACAAGTAATTCTTGAATTCGTATGACAAACTTACAAGCAAAGGCTAAGTCACTATCTAAAGGCCTTAATTATCTAGCGTGTTTGATGATTTCACAAAGTATATCAGCATTTTCTTGTGTGTGCTTAAGATATTCTACATGTGCAGCCATATTATTCTTTATGCAAGGGGAAAGAGGTGGCAAATCTAGTTTATACACATTTGAAGTAACCACGTTCGAATTATGCACATTTTGAACACTGTCAACAACATTTTTTCCTTTAATATTCGCAATGTGTTCCTTCAAAATCGAGACTATTTCTTAGCTGTTCACTGAGCTTGCAACTACATTTATTATGAAAAAAAATTCTCTTTAAAAATTCAGGAGCATCTTGATTATGGGATGGTCTGTTAGTATGAAACATTTCTTTTTGTTGCAATTTAATTTCAGGAAAAATACACAGTTTTCAAGTCGGGAACATCGTTTTGAAAGTTCGTTGTAAACAGCATTTTCAATCATATCATTCTTTTTAGCAAGCTCAGCCTTAAGCACTAAAGTCTCATTATATTCATCCACAAAACTTTGTTGCATGGTTTTATAAACATTAATGGTAGCTAAATAGTTATTCAATCACTTGATATGCACAAGATCTTGAGATATAAGAAGCTCTATTAACCGATCATTTTCATGTTTCAACAGTTCTAATGCAGAATTATCATGTACAAGAGAATTATGATTCACCATGTAACACATTATCAGAATGATCATTAGCATGCATTACAGTATTCATTACATCTTGAAGATAATATGCTCTAAGAGACGATCATTATCAAGGCTTAATTCCTTTTTCTCAATCTCAAAATACTTATTATCTATAGAACATCTGGAAACTTCAGTTTTCATTTGATTAAAAACAGCTTTCATTTCTTTAAGTTCTTTGTAAAGACTTTGTTCAAATAGCTGAAAATATTCTTTTAAAGTTTGAGCAAAAGGTTTGACATCTTTTCCAAAGCACCTTTTATATGTTCAACCTCCCAAGATCCTAATCTATTTCCAGTTATTTTAGGATGAAAAGTTATAGTTTCATCAAACTTATTAACTTGCTCTTTCATTTTGTGAAAACTATCTTTTATCAAACTGATTGGTGGAAGTTCACGAGGAATTTCCTTCTTTAAAACTGGTTCAGATGGAACGGGTGGTTTTTTAGAAATGGGTTATGAAATACGTAACTAAAATTCCTGTTCTGCAGACAGTTGTTTTTTAGGCACAAAATTCTTAACAAAATGCTTAGATAGTTTATTTAAAGCCACATAATCAACGGGGGCAATCTTAACTTTCTTTTCTTTTAAGCTTGGATCATTTTGTTTAGCTAGCATTTTTAACCTACTATCTTTAGCTAATTCTAAGGTTTTCTCAGTATCAGTTACAGACAAAGTAACATGTGTCTTAACAATAGTATGGCCATCATACAAAGCAGGTACTTTTCGTCGAGCTTGAGAGAGATAAAAAGGATTTTGATAACCAAGTGTTGTTTTGTGACTTTCATCATAAAAAGCTTAGGGTTTTGTTAACATATGCATTGTTTGCGTTGACTGGCCCATTTTGTAAACCACATTGTCTAAAACTTTATTCTTGTTTTCTAAATTAATGACTTCATCAAGATATTTATCTTCCTTTTGCTTAGACTCTTTTTTTAAACATTCAATAGTTGTTGATAAAGTCTTATGACTTTCAATTGTTGCATTGAGTTGTAGTTTTAATGAGTGTATTTGTTTTTCAAAATCCACAACCTTTGCATTTTTGTCAACAATAATGTTGGGAATTATTGATTTGATGATACAAAAGAACTTGCTTAAAAGGATAAAGAATGAAACAAAAGGATCAAAGTCGACAATATGGAATTCTACAAAAGATGCAGGATTCTAAAAGATTTGCTTAAAAGATAAAGATCAAAGATTAGGAAAGATTTAGTTTCCTAATACACCTAAGATTCCTTTGTAAGTCTTATGGACTCTCTATATATAAAGATATCCATAGACATTGTTTTAGCGTGTGATTATGTGTGCACCCAAAAATGTGTGTGTGTGTGTATCCTATAGGTGTGATGTAGACGTCTAGTGTGGTTTAGCGCTAAGATCAAAGGTTTCTTTGATCCTGTTACAGTTAGGTAACCGTTCTATACTGATCATATAGAATTGGGGCTTGTATGAATGTAAAACCTTGTTCAATAACATTGTTCTTTTATTTAAATTTTGTTGCGTATCAACAAACTTTGTTATTTTTGATCCTAGGAGCCTTAAACAATTCTTAACAATTGGTATCAGAGCCATGCGACTCTTGATCTAGGATCTACAAGATTTTACAATCGAAGAAAAGAAAGAAAATAAGTATCGAGTTTCTATTTCTTTTTCGGTGATCAAATTTGGTGATATTAGGGTTTTGAACAAACCCTAATTCCGTAAGCAGAAACTATGATTTTTATGTACACGACTTAAAGGAATTCAAGCAAGAAGGATTTAGATTGTTGAAGGCTGTTTCAAGATCGATAAAGTGTTGATTTGCGTATGGTTCGCTGTTCTTAAACGATAAACAAAACCCTAACTCTTAGGGTTTGGTTTCTCTTTGCTGGATCATATGTTAAAAGCCTGCTCAACAAATCATATTCAAATTCAAGTATAGTTCAAAGTTTACGAAGCTAGGTCAACTGAGTTTCTGCTGTTTGGGTTTTGTACAGCAGGTATTATTATTCGATCAAGATTCAAGGGTTTCAGCCACTATACTAATCGCTCAATAACTCTAGTTTTTAGGGTTTTGGTATTCCTATGATCTTTTGATCCGATGCAGGGGTGTGGCTGTTTGGCATGATTCGGATGCGTTTCTTTCGTTTTGTTTGTGTTGCTTGGAAATTTTATTGGTGCTTTCACATATTTATCTCTTGTTGGGTTGATGGTTCGTTGATCAAGATTAAACATTTTTTAGGATTTCGTCTAAATTTATTACTGGTAATCGTCGTTCGCTGAACTTAACCCTCATTATTACGATTTCTTTGATTCGTCATCTGGTAAGTAATTTTGATTTATTGCGAGTAAGATGAAGATTTCTAATGTTAAAAATGTTAAGGGTTTTAAAGGGTATTGGAATACAAGATGGGATCTGTTATAACGTGAAGACCTTAATTTTTAGGGTTTGTATTTTGTTCCCATAATAAACTTCTTATAAACGATATTGGTAGTGTTATTAGTGCTGCTTCATGATTATCGTGAGGATACTATAGAGTTTGGATTGCTATTGGAAGCTGGTGATTTGAAAGTATATGTTAATGCTGCCATTATCTGTTAATGCTGTCAGTATATGTTAATGCTGTTAATATATTGTTAATGCTGCCAGTAATGGATGAACAGTAGTAATTCTAAAAAGTTAATACTGTCAATGTAACTTAATGCTGCCAGTATTAAGTTTCTGCTGCTAGGGTAATAAAAGCAGTTAGTTACTACTGCTAAGGTAAAAGTAGTTACTACTGCTCGGGGTAAATGAATTACTACTGCTAGCTTTGTTTGATATTGGATAACACACAGTTTGGATCTCGGATTGGATCAGATAGAAAAAGGCTATTATTTTTTGGATTAATTACAAAAATTGGTTACGGGGATAATTCTTTATCATTTATTTGACACTGAAGTGGAACTTCACGAGTGCGTGTTCTTATCATATCTTAAAGTCGAGTTTGGTTGGATTATGACTTTGAAGATAACTTGTTTGAGCTTAAAATCGATGTTGACGAAGACTTGTCAAATCTAGCAATATGTGATCTACAAACTTTTGGTGCTCAATGCGCACATTTGCTATCACTTAAAGGAGTTACGTTGTAGTACTCAGTGTCTCATTTGGATGAGGATTTTGTTAAGAGATTGAGGTCTACTTATACTTCAAGGAATTATGTATGAGTTTGGAGTCACGTAGATAGTACAAGACATAAGACGCAAGTTTGGGTTATTCTACTTCAGCATCAAGTTTGTAATACTGAGTTTTCCTCATCAGTAGTCATTACAAAGAGCTAACAGAATAAGTGATTTAAGAGATGGTTAACATATTGGTTTCAGGGGAAGCATATGATAAAGTGTTTAACCATTTGGATATGTTACATGCACCACTTGAGGGGAAGGTTTTGATACTTACTACTGCTAAATCATTATTACTACTGCTAGTGTAAGTTTCTACTGCTTGAATTCATTATTCTTATTATGCGTTATAGAGGGTAATTTAAGACATTGGAAAGCTTGGATTAGAAGTGTAAAATATGGTTTGTAGTTGTAAAGATCAAAGTTGCAGTCCCCTAATGGATAATGACAAAAAGGGGGAAGATGTTACAGAGATGATATGATATGATTTGCAACTTATTAAGAGTGGTGGCATGGCATGGAACAAGATGTTGAAGGCTTCATTGTGTTGAAGAAGTTTCAACAAGTTCAAAGGAAATCTTAAGTTAAAGGGAAGTTTGTTTCATTCATGGAAGATCAAGATTTAAAGATGTTGAAACTTGCTGAAGATCAAGCTACTATGGATCATCTTGGAATCAGTGTTTGTTTTGTCATCATCAAATAGGGGAAGATTGTTGGGAATTATTGATTTGATGATACAAAAGAACTTGCTTAAAAGGATAAAGAATAAAACAAAAGGATCAAAGTCGACAATATGGAATTCTACAAAAGATGGAGGATTCTAAAAGATTTGCTTAAAAGATAAAGATTAAAGATTAGGAAAGATTTAGTTTCCTAATACAATTAAGATTCATTTGTCTTGTTGTGCAAAAGAACTAGTGTTTTGAACAACCGGGTTTTTAGTTTCTTGCAAATATTATTCATAAGAAATGATATTATTGTCACTTGTTATGTCAAATTCTGTGTCATTATCAACAAATGGTTGTTCAGAACACTGTGTCTCTTGCACACTTTGATAACTCATATCATTTTCTATGTTTGTGTCATGAAATGGTACCTCTGAAAGAACATCTGAGTCATAGGAAGAAAGATTGTCCATAAGAACTGCCTTAGCTGAGGGTACATCATCACTATCAGAATCAAAAGCATCAAGGTCATCTGTTTGGAAGGCTGCTGGAGATGGAATTGCCTGAGATGCTTGAGCTAGAATAACTATATCCTCATTATCTGCTAAGAAGGCCAATTGTTCTGGATCCAAATTAGCTCCTGACTCCAAAGCTTCAGTCAGCAACATCTTCTCCTTAAACCATGCTGAGTTCTTAGGCCTTTTTGGTTTAGTGCACTGTCTAGCAAAATGTCCTTTCTCTTGACAGTTGTAACACTTAACCGCCCTTACTTGAGTTGCAGCTCCATTCTTGTTACATCACTGATTTGTAGCATTGTTTTGTGCCCTTGTGTTAACATACCCCAGTGTTTATCTCCCCTAAATTGTTTGTATGGTGACTCTTCCATCTTGAATGGTTGCTTGGTTCCTAGGATTAGACGAGGTTCTCAGCTGATTGTTTGTCTGAGGGAAACGAGGACTAAATGTTGTGCTTATAAACGTCATTAGCTTGTTCAAATTAGCAATTGGATCATCAGCAGGGTTAAAAGATGGAACAACAAGTCCTGAATCCAACTCTATAGAAGATGGTTGCTGAATAGCATGTGCTTAATAGGATTGTTGCAAAGTAGGTGCTTGATATGGTTGTTGATGAACCACTTGAGAATTAGTAACAACTTGTGCCTGATACTGTAATTGTTAGACAATTGGTGCATCATAAGAACGTTGTGGTGCAGGAGGTGAGTAGTATTGTTAAGTAGCAGATGACAGCTGAGGATAGTACTGAGTCAGGTTCAAACAAGTTGACGAATTAGCAACCAAGGCTATCTGATCTGGATACCTTTGTCTTGATAGACGAACTTCATTTGCATGAGCTTCATGTTTCCTTAGATGAGCATACAGATGATCAAAGTTAGTGGTATGTATGTCTTTGGCTAATTTGACATCCATGATAAATTTGCTCCATTCAGGTTGAAGATGATTGACAAACTTTGTGTTGACTTGGAGTGGTTGTAATACAAATGAATTGTCTCTCCAGGCATAAAAGTGAATGTGTCAAAATCATCATACAACTTGAACTCTCGCTCTTCCAATGATAACTCTGAACCTTGAATGAGTAATTTGACTATATCCCAAATCTGCTTTGCATCTTCATTATGATTAACCAGATTATAAATGTATTGAGGTAAACCTTGCAAAACAATGTTTGTTGCCTTGATATCAACTGATTCATGAATCTTTTCTTCATCTATGAGATCAGTGTATGTTCGTGCTCTTATCGTTCTTGGAGTTGTTTCATTTCCTGGTTCTACCATTGTTCCATATTGGAAAGGTCCGTTGAGAACTGAATCAACAAGTAACTTGCCATGTTCCTTGCCTTTGATGTACAACAACATACGACTTGCCCATGAACTGTAATTAGTCTTATCGAGCATAGGGGGCAACCGTCCTGGCAACAATGACATTTTCTGATAGTGATAAACTCATCTTGAATTACTTGAAATGTGAAATGAAATGATTAGATCGATTCAGTGATTGATGAGAATTATGTTAAGGTGATGCTGTTATAAGTGATTAATGATGAAGTCCTAGTTATTTCATGGGATTTTACTAATCTTGATTAAACCAGGAAAATAAGTTAATACTTCATGGGATTTTACTAATTTAAGATAAACCATTGAAATTAATTTTTTCTTGAAATGTCACAAACAACAATGTCACAAACCTTAGTGAAATGTCACAAACCGCAGTGTCACAAACCTTAGTGAAATGTCACAAACAGCAATGTCACAAACCTCAGTGAAATGTCACAAACCGCAGTGGAATGAAATGTCAAAAACCTCGGTGAAATGTCACAAACCGCAGTCGAATGAAAATTTTGGCAGAATTTTGTTTCCCTAAAATGTAATAAACCACAAAATTATGTATCACTTGTATGTAATAAACCGCAGTGAAGTGCTAAACATAAACCGTAGTGGAGTATTAAACACAAACCGTGTTAGCCTCAGAATATTGAGTCAAACAATGGAAGTTCGTTCATTAATTATATTAGGTCTCGGTCATTAATTAATATACGTTGTAATAGGCTAGACGGGTAAACGGGCTCTTATATGTAAGCTAACCGGTCACGTGTATCGGGCGAAAGCCCAAGTAAACCCGAGCCCGGCCCGTAGAAATACTAAAGGCAAGTAAGCCTTTTAGTCTAGGTATAAATACCACTCTCTATGGATGGAGAGTGGGTTGGTTCATTTGTAAGACTTTCATTTTTGCAAGTAATCCTCCTAATTTATAGTTTCTCTCTCTACTTTCTCTCTATACAATTCTTATCATCTCCTAGCTTATTTTCTTGTTCATCAATATGAAGTGAAGTGATTATTAGGATCCGACACTTCAGGCCTCGTTCCCCCAATGACAAAAGGCGTCAGATTATGACAACCCTGACCCCGCACCAGAACTACAAAATGTTTCTCCTTCAGCAGATACAACAGTTCCATCACAACGGGAGTTGGATCTTCTTTTCGGTCCTTTGTAC
>BQNB010038327.1:0-48833 GCA_026074375.1 Tanacetum coccineum | reverse complement strand
ATAAAACCAGTTTAATTCCTTTCAATTATTCTCTTAAAACTTAATCTCTAAAACAGCTTTAAAAACGTGACACTTTAAACTCATATTTATTTCCACCCTTTAGCTCTTGGGACAATCTCGAAACCATAACTACACTACTTACGATCGGGTTCTCTGCCCGTTAGTGCGTTAGTAAGGTGAAACGAGTTTTATAAATTTAAAACTTGGTAAATAAATATTTAAAAGAAACTACGCATCGCTAGGCACAATGGATGGACCAGCAGGATGAACATTGGGGGTGGCTTAACACTTGGACGGGGCAACAGGAAGAGCGGGCTAACTGGATGTATGACCACACCGTCCGCCAGTTCCAACACTTGTCCACCCGCGACAACCTGGACCCCCACCTCCA
This sequence comes from Tanacetum coccineum, assembly GCA_026074375.1. Lineage (NCBI taxonomy): Eukaryota > Viridiplantae > Streptophyta > Magnoliopsida > Asterales > Asteraceae > Tanacetum > Tanacetum coccineum. The sequence continues at coordinate 48,442 of BQNB010038327.1, read as the reverse complement.
AATCGATCTGTTCCCTGGGCGTAAGGCCGACTACCCTCCCTTTGGTTATCATGGACCCATGCCACCAGGGTATGCATATCACCCCTACCCCTCGCACGATTGCTCTTCTTGATTATTCTTGTTTGATCATGTACTCTTTAATTACGTTCGTTGTTGAACAATAAAGGCTTGTAATAGTTTAGGATTTGGATGTTTGAACTTTTAACCTGGTTATTTGCTTTAATTTATTATCCGTTAGCTTAACGAGTGTCTTATGTTTTAATTGTATATCATTTGTTCTCGTATGTTTGAATTATTTTTGTAATCATGCTTTGGTTTGTTTTTAACTTCGTCTTATTGACAATCAAATGTATTTTGCATTAAATAAGTGTAGGGGAAAATATCCGGTTTATAAGAACCAATTTAGACATATAAGATAAATTGTTTAGATTAATTCGCGTTAGTTTTAAGTCATATGATTGTAATGATTAATCATAGGTTTTATGCAGTATTTTACACAGGATATAAGTAACAAAATTACGTGCAGGAAATTTTTCAAGAAAAATGAAGAAAAAATCTTCACAAAGGCTGGAGACGGCGTCAGGATTTATCTTGACAGCGTCATGCCCCTAGCCATGTGAAAATTCAAAAAATTTCAACTATTTTCGAAAAATAAATTGTGCAATATCTAAAATTTGTAAACATCTTGTAAACCTGCATATACCTATGATTACATCATCACTCTCATCATATCTTTACTGCTTTCATAGAGTCAACCCTAAAGTTTCATTGTATATATCATTATCCCGCCAATTTTACGCTTGGTGTAGTTGTCTTTGTCTTTGAGGTTATATTTGATGAGAAGAAGCTTGAAAGTTCTTATGAAGTTTCATTAGACGATTCTTGGAGGACGATTTAACTAGTTATCGCATGTTTCATCTCTATTATTGAGCAAACCAGGGGAGTACTAGTTTCTTTTACTTTTTTCTTTTCCCATTATTTGTTCATACGAGTACTTTTAAAGAACATTGGGGACAATGTTCAACTTAAGCGTCAGGGGGAAATAAGACTTAGAAACTATTCCTTCATTTGCCATTTGCTTGTTCCTTAAAATGATGTGTAATATATCAAAACATAGCATAGACGGTAATTTTAACCAAAATTTAAAATCCTTTTATGACACATACCGATGAAAACCGAGTATTATTAACGTCTCATGGATAGGAATTTATATGACTAGCACAAAAACCCTCAGAATTCCACCCAAAAAATGTGAGGTCCGCCTTTAGATCTATTAGAATTCGGGTATCAATTTTTGATACCCAAGATAGTTTATACCTTTAGCTTGTTAAAGTTAAGGTTCGAATGCAGTCATATGTGTCTATTATGTCGTTACGGGTGTGTACATATGGTCTTTGTCACCTTTTCTGGAGCATTGATATCGGTATTAAATTATATGAGTACCGATAATGTATTAAATTCTAGAACTTGTTTTTGTGATGCATCCTGAGACCGCATAGTGAGTATTATGATTTGCTAGATAAGAGGCACTAGGATTAACCTATGTTTAAAACCTGTAATTTTTATTATGGTCACATTGATCATATAACTATCTCACACCCGTGCTTCACACTCATTTTTAGTGCAAGACTTCCCTAGTACACCCCTCTGAGCCTATCCTTTTGCACTGTTCTTGTATTTTTTTGGTTAAGCAGGACTATTAATGAAGTGCATTGTTAACCCTTAAACCAATTCTTACACCCAAATCGCCTTAGCCAACCTTGTATGTACTCACATTTAGTACATTATTGTTTTAACCCAAGTTAATTATTAAGTACACAGTTGCTAAGTCCTTATCCTTGTAAATACAGTTTTGGAATGATTGAGATTCATGGTAGTATCAATTTTACGAAAGAATGAGGAAGAAAAGGTAAGTCAATAGATAGGTTTATTTATCGAGTATGTAAAAGTTCAAGAGTAGGGGTGTATCTATAAATAGGTTTATTTATCGAGTATGTAAAGGTTCAAGAGTAGGGGTGTATCTATAAACCCCCATGATGTATTATATGTTTAAGCAATGGCAGGGCAACAGTGTACGAAAAAAATTATATATATAAAAAAAAGAAGTGAAAAAAAATGTATGGGCTGTCATTTGCTTATGTTTATGTTTATGTTTATGTTTATCATAGAGTCAAGAAAAGAAAAAGAAAGAGTTTGATGTAGAGTTGTGTAGAGTTGTGTAGAGTTTGTTTATCTTCGTCTGAGTATTTGGCTTAGCAACCCAACCAGCTTGTATTCGTATAAATAACTAGCTAACCCTTTCATCCCAAATTTACCCAAAAGTCACTCCTCAAATGTATCTCATCCATTTCCATTTCCATTAATGTTATCTTACACCTACACCCCACAACCCTTTAAAAGACCTCCTTGATAGTAATGATTAATACTTGCGCCTAGCGATGGAGATTTGATCCTTTACCAAGCCTATGGTAATTTATATGTTATGATAGGTAATGAGTGTTAATTTTTTGTTTCCCATAGTTGTTATAATTTATTATACACCTGAGAGAAAAAGAGAATCCCAAACACTTATGTGAGGTTCTAGTATATACTTTTCGTGCTTTTAATTACGAGGTCTAGAAGGTTGTGTCATAAACTGCTTTTAAAGAGTAGGTTAAACGCTCCCAATGTTGCTATTGTCTAGGTAGAAAAGCCCATTTGCTTGAGGACAAGCAAATCCTAAGTGTAGGGGTATTTGATGAGGTGTCATTTTATACACTATTTCGGGGTCATTTAACCCCCTAAATCATGCAAATATGCCCAGATTATGTGCTTAATCGTTTGTTTTCATATTTTTAGCACTTGGATGTCATTTAGAGGAAATACACGTGACTTGGGCTCATTTAGAGAAGAAACAGACAAGACCACGACTCTACACCAATTATCTTGAAGAATTGTGCATACAGAGCGTGGAGACGGCGTCGCGATTACTAAGCGATGGTGTCAGGATTTTCATGGTGACGGCGTCACGGATTTGACGACGGCATCAGGACGTAGCCGACTTAAAGCGGCTCTAGAAGATTCTACTCGGTGACGGCGTCACAATTACAACATGACGCCGTCGCGACACTTTTCTTATATATATATAAAACCGATTTTAGGGTTTTTAGTATGTAACTTTGTATAACTTTTAAGAGACGAACCCTAATCATTCTAGCAGCTTTTAGGCCATCTTTAGGGCCTCAAAACCCTATTGTAACTGACCTTGATCCATGTTTTAATCAAGTAAGATTGTTTATCTTTAATCATTCAATATGTCTATGTGTTGTTTGATTGATTTATGTTATTGCTTTCTTTATAACATGTTTAGCTAAACCCTCCTTTGTATTTACTTATGATTGTATGAAACTTAGATTGTAGATCCTTTTAATATTGCTTCTTGTTAAGGATTTGCCGTTAGCTTTGAAAACTAGCCAGAAGAAAATAAAGATTGGTCATAGACGTCTAGGGAAACGCGAGTGTATAGAAAGGATACCATCGGTAACAGTCTTCATACTACCTTACCCCTAATATGGTTGATCCCTCTTAAGATATTTCAATTGCATTTAATATACTCCATAGGGGCGTGTAAAAGTCTCACTTACCTTACCCTTGTGCGTTGCCTTAACTAAATAATAAATAGACGGTGGTTCGTGTAATTCGTTCCAATGACTAAGAATACTTACACAAGATCATCACAAGTGTGACAAAAGCAACATTATTTAGGATAGAAATAAATGGGAGTATACATGATTAAGTAATACATCTTTTTATCATAAAGTTATCACCAATAGATTAGATTATATTTTGTTTAATTTAGTTAATCAAGCCAATCTCTCAAACCAATGATTTTTACTGCTTCCTATAAAATAAAAATACAAAAAGAATCTTCTCTAAACCCCGTAGACCTCTGTTAGATTATATTCGATCCTTCCCAACCTATTCCCCTAGAGAACGATAACAACCGCTGAGTCTTACCTATACACTACTATACATATTATGTACGCTGCCTAGAGTGGGGGTGAGTTGTAAAACTTCGTGTAGAAGTCTTTACGACAACCGCACATCAAGTTTTGGTGCAAGCTGGTCCGGGTACATAGTTTAGGTTCCGGACATTGTATAACTAGGTCTACTCGCTTGATTCCTATCAAGTGAGAATTTTATTTTTGTTATATTGGCTTTCTTGTAGTCTATCTTTTATTTGTGTTATTTGTTTCGTGAATCATTTTTGTCAACCACCATGGGAGACGCAAATCTTATCCGTACTCTTGGAGATTACTCCAAACCTAGCCACGAGGGCTATAGGAACACCATTTAGCTCCTCGAAGGGAACAATGTGGTGCCTCTTCTATCCGAAACCATCCGGTTGGTGCAAAACGAATGCTCATTCCACGGACTTCGGTCTGAGGATCCAAACCAACATCTCAAGGATTTCTTAAAACTTGTGGACTCACTTGACCTTGATGTTGCAAATAGGGAAAGAACACGCCTGCGTTTATTTCAATTTTCCCTTCGCAATCAAGCTAGCAATTGGCTTGAATGTCTTCCAGCAGGATCCATCTCAACATGGGAGGATCTTACCACTCGTTTCCTTGCTCAATTCTTTCCACCGGGAAGGACTGCAAAACTCCATAACGATATTCTTATGGTCCAACAACATCAAGGAGAGTGTCTTTTTGAAGCATGGACTCGTTTCAAGGACTTACTCCAAAAAGTTCCTCACCATGGCATCGATCTTTGGCTCCAACTCTAAATCTTTTATGACCATGTCAATCCCGCCACAAGACGAAGCATTGACCAATCGGCCGATGGTAAGCTTCGTGACAGAAATGCCGAAGAATCCTGAGCACTATTAGAGAACCTCGCCCTCTATGACAACGAAAGTTAAAATGACCCAAGGGACTTCGCTAAGCCGGTCAAGGCAATCTCTTTGCCTCAAGATGTCCCGAGTACATCCGACTGTCATCTTGTCAAGCTTGAAAATTAAGTCCAACGCTTGATGGAAGTTCATCTTGCTCCTAAGCAACCTTTCAAGTGAACAAAATCACTTCTTCATGTGAGATCTGTAATGGTCCTCATGACACTCAGTACTGCATGGAAAATCCTGAGCAAGCTTTTGTTGAGTATGCATCCTCGTGTACCGACGAAGCGGGAGGTAAGTGGTACACTTTCAAACCCGAGCAAAACAATCTCGGTGACACCTACAATCCGTCATGGAAAAGTCACCCAAACCTTAGGTGGAGACAACCCCAAAATTCTCAAAATAATTTCTCAAACCCACCTAACCGGTTTCAACCAAACGGTTCAATCATGAACCGCCCCTTCAATAACAATCCTCAAAATTTTAACAATCAATCAAATCTTGAGGATTGGTGTCTAACTTCATGGCATCTCAAGACGCTAGATTGTCTAAGTTTGAAGCCGATTTCAAACAACAACAAAGCGAGATGACCAACAAAATTGACACAGTCTTGAAGGCAATCACCGATCAAATAACAGGAGCACTTCCCAGCGACACGGTTAAGAACCTGAAACTGAATGTTAACTCTACCAACTCTCAATTTTGTACAGCTCGTTCTTACCCAACAGAAGACCCTCAATGATCATCTCATCCTTCTAATTCGATCAATGCTGTCAAAACGTGTTCTAAAGAGATAAACCATTCCTAAAAGGACCAACTACAAACGGTCACGAAAATTGGAACACGACAAAGCAAAGAACCCGAGCTAACTTTAAAAGATGAATTCAAGGATTTACATCTCAATCAACCGGTTCTCTAAGTCCTAGCTCATGCACCAATGTATAAGCAATCCAAGACAAGTACGTATAATAGCTAAGCAGTGGCACAAATGGATCCGCATTTATCCAAGGCAAATGCCTAAAAGGATGGAGACCCTAGATTATTGCACTCTACCTGTAGACTAAGGGATATCCAAGCCTTTTGGAATGCCTTAGCTGATTTAGGTGCTGGCTTCGAGAACATAAAATACCGTTATACCACTTCAAAAAAATCAACATATCGACTTTAGAGTAAACTGACCATGTTTTCGGTTAGCAATGACCAAGTCTTATCCTGTTTGGATTGTCAGAAGATGTAGAAATCCACATAGGAGACAAAACTTTAAATGATTTTACGTAACCGATATGTGAAGCAGGACCCCGAAACCCCTTACTTCTAGGAAAGAGGATTCCCCTAGCAACCGTCAATGCGTTATTATTGTAGAAAGGCCAAAAAAGCGGTATGGGGGGATAAGGAATCACTAGATCGTATTTGGAGTAAAAGTAGTCAATTTAGGTAAAGAGGAAGCACCCTATTAGACCAACTAGGAGAAAAGGGAGTCTACAAACCATGACCTAGCCTCAGATATGTGAGAGGCAACGAACCCCTAACTATGCTAGGAATGGACTTCTTAGAACTGTCATTTGCCCGAATGAATAGGAGGTTCTAAGAGATGCAAAGATCAATCCCTTTAAGACATCTAATATTTTAGAAGAATGTGGAATTCTTAAGAGGTATACCCATAAAACCTTAAGAGAAACATGTGGAGACATAAGATATAAAAGAAACCCGCATCCACTGGATAAACCACTCCAAAAAATAGAGATGGGGCAAATGGCATGCAAGATTAGGCTGATTGATCCGATGGAGAAGAATATCCACCAAAACCCATCAGTCAGTCCCATCTCTAGAAAACTTTCTAAAAAGGGAGAGTCCAAAAGAATCACAACTTGGACCACTTTCTATACACGTGAGGACCGTATGACTTCGAGTCCTAGCTAAAGCCCATAAATAAGAAAAGCGCTTTTCGTGGAGGCAACCAATGTTTATTTTCCCGCATATTAGATTGTCTTTGTGTTTTTAAAATTTCTTACTACTTATTTATTTTATTTAGAATTATTTTGTAAATCAGCTTTGTTTTTGTGTGTCCTTTAACCTCTCTTAATGACAATCAAAGGTATTTTGCAATAAAAATATGTGTAGGAAAATTATCCAGTATTTAAGAATCAAATCAAACATATTAAATAAATTATTTAGATTAATTCACGTCAGTTTTTTGAGTCACATGGTTTGTATTGACTAATCTCAGGTTTCATGTAGTAATTCATACCGGAAATAACTTATATAATCGCGTGCAGGAATTTTTTTAAAGAAAACGAAAAGAAATTTTTACAGTTGACTTGCGACGGCGTCAAAAATATTCTGACGGTGTCGGTGAGCCAGCTACAGGAAAATTTAAAAATATTCAAGTATTTTTGAAAAATAATTTGTGCAACATTTAAAATTCTTAATTCTTTTATAAACCTGCATAAACCTATGATTACATGATTACTCTCATTCTATCTTTACTGCTTTCATAAATTTAAACCCTAAAATCTCGTTGTATATATAACTTATCCCGCTGATTTTAATGCTTGGTGTAGTTTGTCTTTGTCTTTGATTACATGTTTACATTTGATAAGAAAGGAAGCCATGGAAGTTCTAAGAATTTCATTGATGATTTTGAGGACGAATTTAACAGTTATTCACATGTTTCTTCTAGATTATTGAGTCAAGACGAGGGAGTACTAGTTTCTTTTTACTGGTTTTCTTTTTCTTTATTCGTTTTTACGGGTACTTCTAAAGAACATTGGGGAAAATGTTCAACTTAAGTGTATGGGGAAATAAGCCTTAGAAACTATTCCTTTAATTGCCATTTGCTTTGTCCTTAAAATGACGAGTAATATATCGAAACATAGCATAAAAGGTAATTTTAACCAAAATTTTTAAAAAATTTATGACACATACCGACGAAAACCGAGTATTAATAGCGTCTCATGTATAGGAATTTATATGACTAGCATAAAAACCCTTAGAAATCCACCCCAAAAATGTGAGGTTCGCCTTTAGATCTTTAGGAATTCGGGTATCCATTTTTGATACCCAAGATAGTTTATACCTATAGCTTGTTTAAGTTAAGGTTTGAATGCAGTCATATGTGTCTATTCTGTCGTTACAGATGTGTACGTATGGTCTTTGTCGCCTTTTCTAGAACATTGGTATCGGTATTAAATTATATGAGTGTATCAGTAGTATATTAAATTCTAGAACTTGTTTTTGTGTTGCATCCTGAGAACGCATAGCGAGTATTAGGATTTGCTAGATAAGAGGCACTAGGATTAACCCATGTTTTAAACCTGCAATTGTTATTATGGTCACATCGATCATATAACTATCCCACACCCATGCTTCACACTTATTTTTAGTGCAAGACTACCCTAGTACACCCCTCCAAGCCTATCCTTTTTCACGGTTCTCGTAATTTTCTGGTTAAGCCAGACTATTAATGAAGAGCATTGTTAACCCTTGAACCAATTGTTATACCCAAATCGCCTTAGCCTACCTTGTATGTACTTACCTTTAGTACATTATTGTTTTAACCCAAGTTAATTATTGAGTACACGATTGCTAAGTCCTTATCCTTGTAAATACAGTTCTGGGACGATTGGGATTCTTGTAGAATTTTATTTCGCGGAAGAATGGGGAAAAAATAATAAATCAAATAACCCACCCATATGTTTGTCAAACGGTCTCCATGTTATTTTGATCATACTCAATTCGGGTCATTAGTTAGATTGTAATTATGAGTTCTAAAACTCAAGTGTAGGGGTATTGTTATAAACCCCAAGTGATGTATTATGTTTATTAAGAAAAAAAGAGAGAAAAATAGAAAAGAAAAATAGAGAGATTGATGTAGAGTTGTGTAGAGTTTGTATATCTTTGTTCCGAGTCTTTAACTTAGCAACCCAATCAGCGTTTATTCTTATAAATAATTAGCTAACCCTTTCACTCCAAATTCACCCAAAAAGCTACCCCAAATATATCCCATCCGTTTCCGTTTCCATTTATGTTATCTTACACCTACACCCCCAAACCCTTAGAAGACCTCTTTGATAGTAATGATTAATACTTGCGCTAGTGGTGGAGGTTTGATCCTTTATCAAGCATATGGTAATTTATATGCTATGACAGGTAGTGAGTGTTAATTTTCCATTTCCCATAGTTGTTATAATTTATTATACACCCGAAGAAAGAGAGAATCCCAAACACTAATGTGAGGTCTATATATTATTTCCGTGCCTTATAATTTATAGTCTAGGAGGTGTGTCGTAAACTGCTTTAAAGAGTAGTATAGATTCCCCCATATTGCTAGTTGATAAAGCCGACAGAATACCAACAAACTTTTCACAATTTATCGATTTGGTACGTGTACTGAAACAATTATCGATTTGGTACGTGTACTTTCATAAAGTGTTCTCATTTGCATATTTTGATGTCGTGTCACGTTATTGATGTGCTACGTGTCAGCCTATCATGCATGACACGTCATCAAAATGTGCAAATGAGAACACTTATGAAAGTACACGTACCAAATAATAATTTTTTAGTACAATACCAAATTTATAAATTGTGAAAAGTTCGTTGGTATTCTACGGCTTTATCCCTAGCAATATTGGGGGAATTTAACCTACTCTTTAAAAGCAGTTTACGACACAACCTCCTAGACCTCATAATTAAAAGCACGGAAATAATATACTAGCACCTCACATTAGTGTTTGGGATTCTCTCTTTCTCTCGGGTGTATAATAAATTATAGCAACTATGGGAAATGGAAAATTAACACTCCTTACCTGTCATAGCATATAAATTACCATATGCTTGATAAAGGATCAAACCTCCACCACTAGGCGCAAGTATTAATCATTACTATCAAAGAGGTCTTCTACGTTTAGGGGGTGAGGTGGTCAGATAACATAAAAGGAAAAAACGGAAACGGATGGGATATATTAGAGGGATAGCTTTTGGGTGAATTTGGAGTGAAATGGTTAGGCAAATTATTTATAATATTGCACGCGATTGGTGCTAAGTAAAGACTCGGACAAAGATATACAAACTCTACAACAACCTACATCAATCTCTCTATTTTTCTTTTCTATTTTTCTCTCTTTTATCCTTGATAAACATAATACATCACTTGGGGTTTATAACAATACCCCTACACTTGAGTTTTAGAACTCATAATTACAATCTAACTAATGACCCGAATTGAGTATGATCAAAATAACATGGAGACCGTTTGACAAACATATGGGGGGTATTGACTTAACTTTTTCTTCCCCATTCTTCCGCGAAATAAATACTACCATGAATCCCAATCGTCCCAAAACTGTATTTACAAGGATAAGGACTTAGCAACCGTGTACTCAATAATTAACTTGGGTTAAAATAATAATGTACTAAAGTGAGTACATACAAGGTAGGCTAAGGCGATTTGGGTGTAACAATTGGTTCAAGGGTTTAACAATGCTCTTCATTAAATAGTCCTGCATAAACCAGAAAATTACGAGAACATGAAAAGGATGGCTTGGAGGGGTGTACTAGGGTAGTCTTGCACTAAAAATAAGTGTGAAGCATGGGTGTGGGATAGTTATATGATCGATGTGACCATAATAACAATTGCAGGTTTAAAACATGGGTTAATCCTATGCAATATCTAGGCAAATCCTAATACTCGTTATTCGTTTCTCAAGATGCATCACAAAAAACAAGTTCCAGAATTTCATAAACACTGATACACTCATATAATTATAATACCGTACAAGTTCTAGAAAAGGCGACAAAGACCATACGTACACATCCGTAACGACAGAATAGACACATATGACTGCATTCAACCTTAACTTAAACAAGCTAAAGTATAAACTATCTGGGTATCAAAATGGATACTCGAATTCCTAAAGATCTAAAGGCGAACCTCACATTTTTGGGGTGGATTTCTAAGGGTTTTTATGCTAGTCATATAAATTCCTATACATGAGACGCTATTAATACTCGGTTTTCGTCGGTATGTGTCATAAATTTTTTAAAAATTTTGGTTAAAATTACCTTTTATGCTATGTTTCGATATATTACTCGTCATTTTAAGGACAAAGCAAATGGCAATTAAAGGAATAGTTTCTAAGGCTTATTTCCCCCTATACTTAAGTTGAACATTTTCCCCAATGTTCTTTAGAAGTACCCGTAAAAACGAATAAAGGGAAAAGAAAACAAGTAAAAGAAACTAGTACTCCCCTGGTTTGCTCAATAATCGAGAAGAAACATGTGATAATTGGTTAAATCGTCCTCCAAAAATCATCCAATGAAACTTCCTAAGAACTTCCAAGCTTCTTCTTATCAAATGTAACCTGTAAATCAAAGACAAAGACAACTACACCAACCATAAAATCAGCGGGATAGATATATATATACAACGAGATTTTAGGGTTTAACTTTATGAAAGCAGTAAAGATAGAATGAGGGTAATCATGTAATCATAGGTTTATGCAAGTTTATAAAAGAATTAAGAATTTTAAATGTTGCACAAATTATTTTTCAAAAATACTTGAAAATTTTTAAATTTTCCTGTAGCTGGGCTTACGACACCGTCAGGATAAATCTTGACGCCGTCGCCAGCGACTCTAAAATTTTTCTTTTCGTTTTCCTTAAAAAAATTCCTGCACGCGATTATGTAAGTTATTTCCGGTATAAATTACTACATGAAACCTGAGATTAGTCAATACAACCATGTGACTCAAAACTGACGCGAATTAATCTAAATAATTTATTTAATATGTTTGAATTGATTCTTAAAAACTAGATAATTTTCCCTACACTTATTTTATTGCAAAATACCTTTGATTGTCAATAAAACGAGGCTAAAGACAAAACAAAGCATGATTACAAAAATAATTCAAACATAAAAGAATAAGTAGTAAAGAATTAAAACACAAGACACTCCTAATATGCGGGAAAATAAACATTAGGTTGCCTCCCGAAAAGCGCTTTTCTTTATTTATGGGTCTTGTATCTGGGGCGGGGGGGGGGTCGAGGGGGGTAGGGAGGAAGAAGACTCGAAGTCATACGTCCTCACTGTCTATAGAAGTGGTCCAAGTTGATGATCTTATTGGACTCTCCCTTTTAGAAAGTTTTCTAGAGGTGGGGATTGATTAGAGGGTTTTGGTGAATTCTTCTCCATCTGGATCAATCAGCCTAATCTTGGCATGCCATGCCCCGTCTCTATTTTTAGGTGGTTTGTCCTAGATGATTGGGTTTTCTATTAGATCTTCTGACTCCCACATGTTTCTCTTAAGGTTTATGGGTATAGCCCCTAAGAATTCCACCATTCTTCTAAATACTAGGAAGTCCTTAAAGTGGAATGAACATAGCAATCTCTAGATTCCTCCTATTCTTCGGGCAAAAATGAAATCAAGAATCCTTCCTAGCAAAGTTATGGGGTTCGGTGCACATCACACCTAAACTGAGCTAGGTCATGATTGTAAGACTCCCTTTTTCCTAGGTGTGTCTAATAGTGTGCTACCACTTTACCTAAATTGACTCCTTTTACTCCAAATACAGATCTAGTGATTCCTTCTCCTACCGCTATTTTGGCTTTCTTACAATCTATAACTGCATTGACGGTTGCTAGGAATCCTCTTCCTATAAGTAAGGGGGTTTCGGGGTCCTTTTTCATGTCGATTACGTAAAAGTCATTTAAGAGTTTTTAGTCCTCCCTATGGTGGAATTTCTACATCACTGACAACCCACAGGATAGACTTTGTCCAACTGCTAACCCAAAAACATGGTCAGTTTCCTTTAATAGTCCTATGTTGATTTTTTTTGAAGAGGTATAACGGAATTATGTTCTCGAAGCCCCTAAATCAGCTAAGGCATCAAAAGGCTTGGAATCCCCTAGTCTACAAGGTAGAGTGAATAATCTAGGGTCTTCCATCCTTTTAGGCATTTCGCCTTGGATAAATGCGGATCCATTTTTGCCTAGCTCTAAGCTTTATACGTACTTGTCTAGAATTGCATTATACATTGGAGCATGAGCTAGGACTTAAAGAACCGGTAGATTGAGATGTAAATCCTTGAAATTCCAACTTTTTAAAAGTTTAGACTCGGGTTCTTTGCTTTTCCGTGTTCCAATTTTCGTGACAGTTTGTTAGTTTGGTCCCATTTAGAATGGTTTTTTATCTCTTGTAAACACATTGACATCATTGATCGAATTAGAAGGATGAGATGATCATTGAGGGTCTTCTGTTGGGTTAGAACGAGCAGACAAAACTGGAGAGGTAGAGTTAACATTCAGTTTCAGGTTCTTAACCGTGTCGCTGGGAAGTGCTCCTGTTATTTGATCGATGAAAGGCCCTTGCAAGACATTGTCAAATTTTGTTGTCATCTCGCTTGTTGTGTTTTGAAATCGCTTTCAAACTTGAGACAATCTAGCGCTCTTGAGATGGCCATGGAAGATAGACAACCATCCTCAAATTTGATTGATTGTTAAAACTTTAGAGATAGTTAAAATGAAGGGAGCGGTTCAGGATTGAACCGTTATGGTTGGAACCGGTTAGGTGGGTTTGAGAAATTATTTTAGGAATTTTGGGGTTGTCACCACCTAAGGTTTGGGTGACTTATTCCAGACAGTTGTAGGTGTCATGCGGAGATTGTTTGCTACGGTTTGAAAGTGGTAACACTTACCTCCCGCTTCGTCGTACACTAGGACGCTATACCAACAAAAGGCTTGCTCCAAGATATTCCTGCAGTACTGAGTGTCATGAGGACCATTACAGATCTCACATGAAGAAGTGATTTTGTTCACTTGAAAGGTTGCTTAGGAGCAAGATGAACTTCCATCAAGCGTTGGACTTAATTTTCAAGCTTGACAAGATGACAGTCGGATGTACTCGGGACATCTTGAGGCAAAGAGATTGCCTTGACCGGCTTAGCGAAGTCCCTTGGGTCATTTTAACTTTCGTTGTCATAGAGGGCGAGGTTCTCTAATAGTGCTCAGGATTCTTCGGCATTTCTGTCACGAAGCTTACCATCGGCCGATTGGTCAATGCTTCGTCTTGTGGCGGGATTGACATGGTCATAAAAGATTTGGAGTTGGAGCCAAAGATCGATGCCATGGTGAGGGACTTTTTGGAGTAAGTCCTTGAAACGAGTCCATGCTTCAGAAAGACACCCTCCTTGATGTTGTTGGACCATAAGAATATCGTTATGGAGTTTTGCAGTCCTTTCCCGGAGAAAGAAAGAGCAAGGACCAACGCGTGGTAAGAATCCACCCATGTTGAGATGGATCCTGCTGAAGACATTCAAGCCATTGCTAGCTTGATATGCGAGAGGGAAAATTGAAAAGAAACCAGAGTGTTCTTTCCCTTTTGCAACATCAAAGTCAAGTGATCCCACAAGTTTTAGAAATCCTTGATTTATGTTTGGATCCTCAGACACGAAGTCCTGAATGAGCATTCGTTTGCACCAACCGGATGGTTTCGGATAGAAGAGGCACCACATTGTTCCCTTTGAGGAGCTAAATGGTGTTCCTATAGCCCTCGTGGTTAGGTTTGGAGTAATCTCCAAGAGTACGGATAAGATTTGCGTCTCCCATGGTGGTTGACAAAAATGATTCACGAAACAAATAACACAAATAAAAGATAGACTACAAGAAAGCCAATATAACAAAAATAAAATTCTCACTTGATAGGAATCAAGCGAGTAGACCTAAGTTAAACAATGGTCGGAACCTAACTATTCCCCCGACAGCGGCGCCAAAAACTTGATGTGCGGTTGCCGTAAATACTTCAACACAAGTTTTACAACTCCCTAGGCAGCGTACCTAATCATTGTAGTAGTAGTATAGGTAAGACTCAGCGGTTGTTATCGTTCTCTAGGGGAATAGGTTGGGAAGGATCGAATAGAATCTAACAGAGGTCTACGGGGTTTAGAGAAGATTCTTTTTGTATTTTTATTTTATAGGAAGCAGTAAAAATCATTGGTTTGAGAGATTGGCTTGATTAACTAAATTAAACAAAATATAATCTAATCTACTAGTGATAACTTTATGATAAAAAGATGTATTTACTTAATCATGTAATACTCCTTAGATTACTTCTCCTAATCATGTTGCTTTGTCACACTTGTGATGATCTGTGTAAGTATTTCCTAAGTCATGAACGAATTACACGAACCCGCCGTCTATTTAATATTCTGTTAAGGCAACGCACAAGTAAGGTAGTATGAAGACTATTACAAGGCCCCTAAGAGTATATTAAATGCAATTGAAATATCTTAAGAGGGATCAACCATATTAAGGGTAAGGTAGTATGAAGACTGTTACCGATGGTATCCTTTCTACACACTCGCGTTTCCCTAGACGTCTATGCCAATTTAATATCTTATGGCTAGTTTTCTAAAGCCTAACGCGCACATCCATCACAAGAAGCAACATTAAAAGGATCTACAATCTAAGTTTCATACAATCATAAGTAAATACAAAGGAGGGTTTAGCCTAGCATGTTATAAAGAAAGCAAGAACATAAATCAATCAAACAACACATAGACATATTGAATGATTAAAGATAAACAATCTTACTTGATTAAAACATGGATTAAGGTCAGTTACAATAGGGTTTTGAGGCCCTAAAGACGGCCTAAAAGCTGCTAGAATGATTAGGGTTCGTCTCCCAAAAGTTATACAAAGTTACACACTTAAAACCCTAAAATTTGTTTTGTATTTATAGGAAAAACGCTGCAACAGCGTCAAGTAGTGGGCGCGACGCCGTCACCAGATTGAATCTTCTAAATCTGATTTAAGTCGATTACGTCCTGATGTCATCGTCAAATCCTCGACGCCATCACTAGAAAGATCACGAAGGAATTGCATTACGCTTGGACGCCGTCCTCCACGGCCTGTTTTGCATCATTCTTTAAGATATTAAGGTGTTGGCCGTAGTCTTGGTCCTTTACTTCTCCAACTAAGACCCAAGTCCACGTTGATTCCTCTAAATGCCATCCAAGTGCTAAAAACCTAAAAACAAACGATTAAGCACATAATCTAGGCATATTTGCATGATTTGGGGGGTTAAATGACCCCGAAAAAGTGTATAAAATGACACCTCATCATTCATCCACATCATCGCCATCTTCATCAGAAACTACCTCTTCATCCTCTGCCTCCTTAGACGCTACATACTCATCCAATCTCTTATTCTTGCCAACAGCTTTTGGTTTGACAATGCGTTTACGTTGGACAGGAGCAACTTTCGGTTTGACAGGACGTTTCTTTTTTAAAACTTCTTTTGATATTCGTCTAACATACAACTTGATATAATGGAGCCGGGGTAAGCTGCAACACTTTTTTTAGATACTTATTATAAACAGATTTCTTATAGTTACTTTTTTTTTTCTGGATCCACCTGCATCAAAACAATGGATAATGAAAACTTAAATGTTAATAAACACAAAATAAACAAAAAATCTTAACAACCTCAACAAAAATCACATGTGATTCTTCACTAAAACTACTTTATATAATGGTTATCAAATCAAAACTACTTAACAAATAATCTCAAATGACATTTTGTAATCAACAAATACTAGATACAAAACTAATGATTAAGTATTAAAGTAGCTTCTTAATACTACTACTTCAAAACAATAATTTCTTAATGAAACTATTTCTACAATTGAACAATCATCATTTGATTATTTCAGTCTAAATCTAAAATATAAGAATAAAACATCAGTTAATCTAAAATAAGCATAAAACATCAACTAATCTTAAAATAAGCATACAAATAAGCATAAATCTAAAACACGCGATTATAAAATCAAACTAAAAATAAACACACAATTATAAAAGGCTTATCTAGTGCTATCAATGATAATCAAATGATAATAAGCATAAGAAATAAGCATAATCAAACTAAAAATAGATTATAAACACTAAATATGCATAAAATCAAAATAAGCATAATCAACCACAAAATAAGCATAAAATCAAAAAAATTTACTATCATTGGCATCATCAACTTGAGTAGATGATGAATCGATCTTCAATTTACGCTTACTCGCTGCCATTTCATCCCGTATATCCATTAATCATAAATTGGGCTAAAATTAGGGTTTTTGTGATTATGAGACCGTTAAGTGTATGTTGTCTGTGTGTGACTAATGAAGAGTGAGTGATGATTAATGAAAGAGGTGTGGAGCCGGTTATCAAAAGGTTGGGGAGGAAAATACACGTATACACTTGTGTGGTTAATTAGACGTTGTTTATTTAATTTAATTTTAAAATATTATTATAAGCTCAACAATAGGATGTTAGATTAAATATAAGGTGAGGAGAAGGGTTCATAATAATCTATCGTAACTACATTTATAAGCATTTACCCAATTTTTATTTTTAGAAGTACTTAAAATTTTAAATAAAAAAAGATTACCTCTTTAAGAAAGTTTATACATACATGTTTTTAAAAGCTATTCAAAAGGCTAGGAGTATAGATATTAACACTAGATTTAATTCATGCATTTGTAACTTGCATGCATTAACTTGCATTCGTTTGTAACATGTAACTTGCATGCATTAACTTGCATTCATTTCCCATTTCAAACGTCATCACAATGAGCATCATTTATCATAACCTTCAACACCAAGTTTTTGTTGCCGACGTCCCAGCGCCACAATCAGCAAAAAAAAAATAAAAAAAAACAAAACCAAAAAAAAAAAAAAAAAACAAATAAAAAAAAATAACACCACACCCAACACCACTCCCCTAATCCTAACACCAAATAACACAACGCAGCCTATTTATTTTCATAAAACCCCCTAAACAATTATTTCATTCTTTAACGAAAATTAAACCAACCCATTTCATTCATAAAAGACAAATACACATATACATACTAAAAAAAAACACACATTAAAAAAATACCGACATTAAAAAAATAATAAAAAAAAAACCCCCGGCCGACTAATCTTCTTCCGTGCTCTTCAACTTCGCGCCAAATATGTTCATAAGGTTTTTGTGGAGAGGATCGCCGTATAACTTGAAATGCCATTGACAATTTTTAGAAAAAGTTTTACGGCTCATACGAAATCTTCCTTCGAAAATAGTATCACGATACTTCAATGATCATCAAAATAATCAGCACGTATACTCCTTTCGGCATCTTCACGTCACGGAAGATTCGGTGTCGGTCAATCAGGTTAGCTCTTTGTTTAGCCATCGTGATACTCGACAGCTTTTGTAAATAGAATGCGTCGGTTTTCCTCATTCGATAACAAAAACGTTTTCCGATTTTGATTCATTTGAACGAGTTGTAGTGTTATTTTGTTGAAATGTAATGTTTTTTTTGTGAGAAAATAATATAGAGTAATGAAGTATTTATAATGGAGTTGTGTGAGGAGGGTAAAATGAACTATTTTTTTAACAATATAGCCGTTAGGGGCTGTTTTGTAAATTTTTTTATTTTTTTATTTTTTTTAATAAAACTAGCCGTTAGGGGGTGTTTGGTAACTTTTTAAAAATAAGGAGGAAAATTAAACCTAGTATATAGCCGTTTAGGGGGTAATGAAAATTTTTTTTTTTTTAAATCAACCCCAACGTGCGTGGGCCGGCCAACGCCGACCCAACGCCGTTGGCAAACGCCACCTGGGTTAGTAACGCCGGCCAACGCCGACCAACGCCATCGCCGGCGTTTCCAGCCCATTTATTTTGTGCAGCAGTGGTGAAAACAATCTTAACCACACCTTTTTTTTTATCTCTTTGCTTTTATAAAACCCAACACCAAACTTCTCTTTCTCTAGATCATATATCCACCTATGATTCGAGATTTTAAAAAAATGTGACTGGAAGTGCTCTAAATCATAAGAGATTTTTTGTGCTAACATCCATAACTATATATCAGTGAGTTTTTCATATCTTAATTTTTAATTATGTTCTTTGTTTATGATTTGGGGTTCATTGTTATAGGTTTCTTAATGGAAAAAGTAGCGGTGGTTTGTAGGGTATGAAGATGGATGATTGTTCTGGGCACATTTTCTTGTATGTTTATATTTCTTCATAGTTTGTTGACTTGATTTTATCTAACAAATTTTTTCATGATCTTTATCAAAGTTTTCTATATTTTTTTACATTTTTGGTTCAAGTGGAATCGTTGGAGGTAAGAATTTTCTTTTGCAATCCATGTTGTTT
This sequence comes from Tanacetum coccineum, assembly GCA_026074375.1. Lineage (NCBI taxonomy): Eukaryota > Viridiplantae > Streptophyta > Magnoliopsida > Asterales > Asteraceae > Tanacetum > Tanacetum coccineum. Next base: position 29,371 of record BQNB010038327.1, on the reverse strand, counting down.
TTACGTTTTTTTAATGTCAAGATAGGATTGTTTTAGTATATATGAAAAAATCTCAACCATTTTTATTCTCAGTTTATAAAAACTAAAATATATGTATACTTTTGTAAAAGTATGAAGATTTATGGATCTTCTCTATCTTTCTTAACATGATGCGTTTTAAAATTTGTTTTTGAAGCAAGATGACATTATATATCTATTTAACAACAAGTAAATATGATAATATTTATACATAAGCATAAAATGTACGTTATACAAAAGTGAGTACAAATTTGTTATACTAAATCTTAGCGCAATATCTTTGATTTGATTAAAAGCACTATGCCAAGGAAAATGAGAATGTACGTGGAGCATGGGAATTATAAGCAGGCAACAATTAAAAATGGGACTCGTCTATCTTTCAAGTCAATTGTTTCGCTGGTGTATGTGTAGGTAAAATGGTAATAGATGTCTAAAAGTTTGTACTTATTCTACTGTTTGTAACATTATTTTCATGGATACAAGTGTATTTTTGGACCTTGTTGAGCTACAATTCCATTTTTTATATTAAAAAGATATATTGATGCTAACATCATTTTAATGACTTTGAGGGTTGAAATTATTTTGTGTATAGAATAATGATGACAAGCTGTTTTATCGGACCGAATCACACAAAATTAACGCTATGAATTCTAAATGAGAAAGGGACGAAAGTGCGATGTTGAGAAAAAAAGTCGAAGTGTAAGGTTTGAAGTATTTAGAGTGCGTTGTTTCAACATTTGGAAAAAAATCACGAAATAGAAAAACAAGTTGTTCATAAATTTATACTAACATCTTACATTGTAAAAAACCCTAGAACACGCTTTGATCCTCAACATTTTAACAATTTGACCTCAAAATAATTTGTAATAATACTAATTAATTTCGTATTTATAACAGTCAAAATTAAGTTAAATAATTTTTGTAAGTGTCTTATAATTAAATGACTTGAATTCTTTAAACTTGTAACAACCATGAAAATTAAATGTCTTCAATTCTATAAACTTGTAACATCTATTTAATATTCATACATAAGCTCAATTACACCACTCTTTCAAAACTTAAAAAACAAAACCATATTCACTCTCTAGAAATATTTTTCTTTTTAAAACGACAATTTTTTTCACAACCTATATCACATATCTCACAATATATTAATAATGCCTCCAGCAAGGCTTGAACCCACAACCTTTAGGTTGGTGGAAACTCTCTAGAAATATGTTGTCACACACTCTCTAAAAATTCCCTCGCCGCCAATACAACAACCATGGTTAGACCAGATCCAAAAATAAAGGGATCTCAACCATGGGTAGCCGCCGCCGCCATGGGTCACCGATCTAATAATTATTCAGAAAGCAAAAGGAACGATCATCTCGATAATAATCGTCGTCAAGAAGCCAACGTAACAAAGGTATTCCCAACAAAATCTCATCCTAAATTTCGTAGAACATAAGTCGTTTTCAATCAATCTTTTGTTATCTAAGAATCCCATGGAATGGCTTCGTCCCAAGATCTTAGGGATATTTTGTAACAAATGGGTATGGGATCGATGTTATACATAGCTGCAAAGAGATCCAAATCGGGTCATCATTGGTTTTGTACTTTTATAAACTTAATGATATCAATCAGTTAGTTTCCCAATCAAGACGGCATGGATGGTGGTTATCATTTATTTTGCCGATGTGGCGAAGTAATTGGTCGAACTTATAATAAGACCTGTAACGATTCTGTGACGCAAACCAGTGTAGGTTTCGAAACTCTCAATCTGTTATTATCAACGAAAATGTTTTTCAGTCTTTTAACTGTATGCTAAAGCGGTCCTGGGCCAAACCAAATCACTGGACATGTGGGCAAATACGGTACAAGTAAATGCTGGAGCAGAAAATGTGGGTGTCGGATTGTAACAAGGTTATTAAGGAAGCGGGTAATGAAGCGTATGTCTATCTCGGTAGACGATTGTATTGATTTTGGATGTATGGAGTCGTAGTATTCTTGCTAAAGTAAAGATTTAAGTGTCATTTCAGAGCTTCTAAAACATATTCTTCGATGGATTCGATGAAGTTGGTCATAGATAGTTTGGTGGACCGCTGGGTTTGGTGGAATTCGACTCTAAGGGATCAAGTGGAAAGCGTCAAGTACTTCAAAGGCGTTAAAAGAGATATTTTTGGAGTTCAAAGATTGTTCCTCAAGATTTATCCAGATGAAAGATTGTTGTTTGGATTAGACCTGGTTGTTGTCCATGGCATCATGGGCTCCAGAGGTTTATAAGAAGATGGGTGGTCGGTGGGAAGCAGCGTAGGTTTACGATAAGTAAAAGTGAAGGACCAATGTCTCAAGGGCAGGTATTTGTGTCCTTACCGAGTCTGTTACATCGTGTGTTAGAGTCCTTTATAAGTTCATATCGTAACGACTTATCGTATTATCGCAACTGAGTTTGTCATATGGCCGCCCAATTTGAAATCGATTGGAGGTCAATTCCGAGTCCTAATCTCTGGAAAGGAAGATGCAGAGGTCCCAGTTTGATAAAGTTTGAAAATAAGGAGCATTTGGACATGTCGATAGTTGTGGATTCAGATTCCCCAAGAATTAAACAATGATTCAGTGTCAGCCTTCTAGCGGTTTGCGAGAGGAGGATTACGTGGGTGAAAAAAGTGATCTTGTGGACTCCTATTGAAGAAGGCGAGATTCGTGATGATTCGGTCTTGTATAATGATGGGTTGTATTAAGGATTGCTGAAAAAAATTTGGAAAATGAATGATGGTGAGATTCTGGAGTTCATTCTCAGGGTGATTGTGGTAAATTTTACCACTGATGACAATGAGGATGTTACGCCAGTTATTGCTCTGAAAAAGACTCCATCCCTTGCGCCTCCGCTACACCCCAGGGTAATGATTTAAATATTGCTGTGAGTCTGTTCTTCGATGGATTGATTATATTGTCCTCTAACTATGACGAGATAGATTCTGATAAACGCTGATCTATAGAGACCCAATGGAAATAACACGGGTGTTCTCTCTCGCGCAACACTTCGTGGAAAGATTATTTCCTAGCGTATTCTTCAGATTATGAGTTATTAGGCAACGTTAAAGAAGCTATTCTTCTTCATAATGCACTTATCGTGACAAACAAAGGATGCTGGTTAGTATCGCTATTTTGTATGATGCCACGGGTGTTCTTTCGTTCATGGGAGTTCATTCAGTTGGCGCCTTGTGGGATCTTTCTTATCTAATAGCCTTTTGTTGTTTTGCGAGTTTCGTTCGTTAGAGTTTTTCTGTTCCTTTTTCGTCTTTGTTGTTGGACGTTTTTTGCTGTAATTCGTCTGCTAGTTTCTTTCCTAGCCCTTTTTAAAAAATTCCATTTGCCGTTAAAAAAAAACAACCATCATCATCACTAATCAAGATTCAAAAAATAAAAGAACCAGAAAAAGACTACGGTAAAACCAACGAAAACCGAACAACTTAAAACTGGTCATATTATAAAAATCCCAAACAAAACACAAATGATTTAGCACCATGTTATCATGATCGGTTTTAGCAACACCACATGAACCACTTAAACACATCAAAACACCTAAACACAACGCGATTGAAACCACCAAATAATCCAAACCCCGTTAGATTCACATATCAAATGATGTTTGTTGTCGGATATTTATGGTTGTGTGGTGGTGTTGATGTCGTGAGTTAAAATAATAAGATGGTACATCATTATTGCCTTAAAGTTAATATTAATCTAAATTATTATTCATTTGTACATTATTGTTATGAAAAATGTTGTAACCAGAATAAAATTCGCCCGCGCGTAAAATATATCACAGGGTACCCGTCGCCGCATTTGCAGCGGGTATCCAGCTAGAGCTAAAAAAAAAAGAGGTATTTAAAACTTTCTTTTCACCGGTAAAACGTTCAAGGAATTGTAGGTGTATGATATGCTCACTTAGGCCCTTCCAACTACCAAAATCTCAAAATCGTTTTAGCATTTGAAAGTGTAACTATGTGTTCATCGTTTTTGGCAACTTATATATTTTCTTCTCTTTCAAATGATTGAACCACTGGGTTGAAAGTTGTAACATACCGTGTGTAATGAGAAAATGATCAATGTAAGTTTAAAGATATTTTTAAAAGCAAGATGATACCAAACAGAAAAATCAAAAGAGTAAAGTCCTCAAAGAGCAGAAAATGAGTGACTGATGTGTTAAATTATCAAAAAGTAGAACATGAGTTTTAGACGTAAATATTAATTCTCTTTACATTGTTACCGTATAAACATAATCAAATTGGATATAAAATTTTATTGGTTAAACATTTTTTCTAACAATAACTGTACAAAGATAATCATTAAAATTAAAACTCGAAATACTAGGAAACCCTAGTACTAGACACCTATAAATAGGGATCACAATACACCCCAAAAGGTACACACTTATTCTTATTCTCTCTGACATATACTCTGACAACATGAATACTTACTCTCACGCCGGAGTCTAATCGTGGGGTCCGTCCCCACGGTAAGGCTAACGGTTTACTTTTAATTGTGCAGAAAATCATCTCACTTCTCTTGCTCTAGTACAAGATCGAGCACTCAAGTCATTTGGAGGCCCGACCCGACAAAGGACTTCAACACCTTGCTAAACCCGACACGAATTTTGTACTAACAAGTGGCGCCATCCGTGGGACCCTTACGCAACCACGATTTTCTAAAAACTCACTATGAGCACTCACGAACAACAAATCACAAACAATCCCACGTCCGCCGTGAGGAACACGGGGGGGAAGGATGGTCCCCAGGGTCTTGAGGAACCTATGTCTGACGAGGTTCTTAGGGAAATGTGCGAACAAAAAATTTATATCACCAACTTTTGCCGCACATCGCCGAAAAGATGCAATAAGAGAAGAGCAAAAAGAACACTCAACGCAGTGAAAGCACGACTGATCTACGACGAAGAGTCCGGAATTAAGATAAGAAGCCGTGAAGAATCGCACTACTCTGAATCCAAGACACCAACCGCCCGAACAGAACCCAGAAGAAGGCACGGAGATAGGCATTCCCGAAGCCCGTCACCACATGCCAGTGTTTTCAAAAGACTTAAGAAGTACAGATCCCCTTCACCGCGGCCCCGGCCACGGAAGGAAGGAGGTGTGTTTAATAGGTTGGGAAGAAAGGAGCCAGCTACATCCGCACGTTCTGATAGTCGTCAACGGAGTCCTCAAGCAAAAAGAACCGAAGTAGAAGCAAGAAGGCTTCAACAAAAGGGAACATCTCGTACGACTAGCCAATATTCAGAGATGAAGATAGTGAAGGGGGTCACTTAAATATAAATCAAGAAGACAGAGATCGAACACCTATGAAAACTATCTCTTCCCAGCCTACATGTTAGGAAGAAACCCTTTCCCACAACCTCGGATCCGGCATTTTAGTCTCCCGAGGACTAGGATGCCTAGCCATGTCAAAACATACGATGGAAGTGGAGATCCGGAGGATCACTTAAAGCTATTTCAATCGGCCGCAAAAACAGAAGGTTGGGCAATGCCGACATGGTGCCACATGTTCAACTCAACCCTCACCGTGAATCTAGAGTTTGGTTACGGACAAGCTACCAAAAAAGTCAATCCGATAGCTTTAACGATCTAAGAACAGCGTTTAGGGAAAACAAACTTCAGCAAACAAAGCACATCAAGGGATCCGGTGAGATAACATCACATCAAGGCAAGAACGAGACATCACTAAGACTACATGGAAAGATATAAGGCAGAAGTCCTGGACGTAGAAGGAGCTCCGGATGCATGAGAATCTCCGTGTTTATGCACGGAATAACCCACCCTGGGTTAATCAAGCGTCTATATGAAAGAAGCGAGATCGATGGACTAAATGTTATAGATGAATACATCTATCCTACAAGGGGAATTTCTGCATTCAGTCACGGCCAGAGGAAAAGCTCTTCACATGGAAACCGACAGAGTAGGGGGAACAAACCGGAATTTCAAGAAAGTCATCAAAAACAAACAAAGATAGATCGATCGTAAGCCAGATAGATTCACACTCCTCACCAAACGCCAAAGAAAATTCGCTCTTGCAAAAAAAGAATAGTTCCAAAGCCCCACCCCCAATGGTAATCCTGTGGAAAAAAGGGATTCCGAACAAATACTGTGATTTTACTCAATACGACATAGCACGGAACCATGCATGCACTGAGAAAACAAAATAGATGAAATGAATCAAGCGGCCGAAAATTTGTCACAATCATGCAAGGAATAAAACAGAACGACAAGCCGAAAGCACCGAAAAAAGGGGAAGCGTCGGAAAGGATAAACCTCAGACTATATGATGATCCAACCAAGCAAGAGTGGCCAATCCCAAGGATTACCCAGATCTTCTCTCCGGAGACGGCAATGACTTCCCACCTCTGAGGAAGAAGACGGGACGGAGGCCCCCAATGAATCATCGAAGTCGAAATGGGCGGACCTTTGTGCAGGAATATATTGACTTGGAGCATACCTCAGAATTCCTTGTATAGAACATTGCTTCAAAAAACTCCGCAAAGAGTCTAAGAGGATCAAATGGTTTCCGGCCACCCACTCACCTTATCGATTCAAGGAGAGACCATATTTGGCCACTGGGCCATATAGCCGTTGCTAGTAAAAATAGTTATTAATACACTCCACCTACCGCATGGATGAACCTTCAAGGTTATCAAGTCCACCATCTCAACACAATGCAAAAATAGGTAGGCCAGGCATAAGAAAAATCTGCGCCGTGCCCATTAACATCACACTTAATGTTGAAATTTCCCTTGAAGGCGGCACAGTAACGCAACTTAGTAGTAGAGTCATTCCAATGAATGTGCTATGACCCTCCGGACCTAGCATCCAGCCTCCCGCAGTAAAACAAGTACTGGAAGAGAAAATAAATATAGTAATCCACCCGGAGTACCCTGAACACAGTTTGCCCAAGGAACACGATTAACAGAAAAATGACGCAAAGAACTATTTCCTTGCTCAAACAAAACTTGATATTTTTTCGCCGAAGCAGCGATTGACGGGCGTCCCACGAAACATCGCGGAACACCGCTTGAATATCCGGGAGGGATATTCACCAGTCAGGCAAAAGAAATAAGGTAATCCAAGAGGAGGTGGAAAAATTAGTGGACGCTGGAATAATGAAGGAAGTCCATTATCACAGTTGGCTCTCTAATCCGGTAATGGTCAAAAAGCATGACGGAACTTGGCGAATGTGTGTAGACTTCAAAGATCTTAACAACGCATGCCCCAAAGATTGTTATCCATTACCAGAAATAGACTGGAAGGTGGAGTCCCTCTGTGGGTATTCTTTCAAATGCTTCTTGGATGCATACAAGGGGTACCACCAAATTAAGATGGCAAAAGAAGACGAAGAAAAAACGGCGTTCATAACAAGCCAAGGGATATTTTGCTACTCTAAAATGCCGTTCGGTTTAAAGAATGCTGGGTCAACATATCAACGTTTAGTGGATAAGGCATTCCAAAGGCAGATTGGACGTAACCTGGAGGTATATGTCGATGACCTGGTTATAAAGAGCCGCACGGAAGAAGAAATCATCCGAGACATAACAGAAACATTCAAAACCCTCCGGCAGATAAACATGAAGTTAAACCCAAAGAAATGCACCTTCGGAATGCAGGAAGGAATGTTCTTAGGTTATAAAGTAAGCACCAACGGGTTGAGAGCATGTCCGGATAAAGCAGACACAGTCCTTAGCTTGCCATCTCCGAGATGCATCAAGGACGTGCAGAAGCTAAATGGAAAGCTAGCAAGCTTAAATAGATTCTTGTCAAAATCAGCAGAAAAATCGTTACCTTTTTTCAAAACCTTGAAAAAGTGCACAAAGAAGAGCGATTTTCAATGGACACAGGAAGCCGAAGCGGCTTTCAAGCAGATGAAGAAACTTATTGCAGAGCTCCCAACACTGACCGCACCAAGGGAGCATGAGGAACTAATCATATACTTGGCCGCAGCAAAAGAAGCTATCAGCGCAGTCTTGATGACGGACCGGGAAGGCAAGCAAATACCAGTATATTTTGTAAGCCGCGCCCTACGAGGTCCGGAAGTCAACTATACTCCTATGGAAAAATTGGTGTTAGCCTTGCTCAGTGCAAGCAAACGGTTGAAAAGATACTTCCAAGCACACACGATTGTTGTAATAACAGACCAACCAATAAAGCAACTATTGTCAAGTTCAGAAATGTCCGGAAGAATGCTGAAATGGAAGTTTGAATTAGAAGGATATGATATCCAATACAGACCAAGGACTGCAATTAAAGGCCAAATATTGGCAGATTTTATTGTAGAACGACCAGAAGAGGAGTCTCCGGACGAACTCATGGCAGAACCGGAAGAACTACCAGAGCCGTGGACTTTGTTCACGGATGGTTCGTCCTGTGTAGACGGCTCCGGAGCAGGACTGATACTAACAAATCCGGAAGGGGCAGAGTTCACATACGCCATGAGGTTTAGATTTGAGGCTACTAACAATGAAGCCGAGTATGAAGCATTAATAGCCGGTCTCCGGATCGCAGAACAAATGGGCGTAAAGAATTTGCAAGCACACGTTGACTCAAGACTTGTGGCCAACCAAGTTAACGGCTCTTACATTGCCAAAGAGTCAGGCATGATTCAGTACTTGAACAAAGTAAAAACACTCGCAAAAAGCTTCAAGGAATTTTCCATCAAACAAATACCACGAAGTGAAAACAAAAAGGCAGACGCCCTAAGCAAGATCGCTTCCACAAGCTTCGCGCATCTTAGTAAACAGGTGCTTGTGGAAGAATTGAAGGAAAAGTCCATAAATGAAAAAGAAATTCTCGATGTAGTAGAAGAAGAGGGCAACACGTGGATGACACCCATATGCGAGTACCTGGCAAAAGAAATCCTTCCGGAGGATAAAAAGAAGGCCAGAGCGGTACGTCGCAAAGCGGCCAGGTACACCATGATTAATGGAACCTTATACAAGAAGTCTTTCTTAGGACCATGGCTCCGGTGTGTCGGACCACTCCAAGCAAACTACGTCCTAAGAGAAATACACGAAGGGTCGTGCAGCATGCACTCCGGTCCTAGATCTGTGGTTGCCAAAGTTATCCGAACAGGATATTACTGGCCAACAATGCATATGGACGCACGGAATTTGATAAGGGAATGCAATGACTGTCAAATACACCGCCCCGTCCCAAGAAATCCGCAGCAGAACTTGACTCCCATCACGTCTCCATGGCCATTCTATAAGTGGGGGATAGACATAGCCGGACCTTTTCCGGAAGGTCCAGGCAAAGTCAAATTCTTGATTGTTGCTATCGACTATTTCACTAAATGGATCGAGGCAAAGGCTGTCGCAACCATCACTGGCAATCAAGTGAAGAAGTTCGTGTGGGACAACATTGTTTGCAGATTTGGCCTACCTGGGGAAATTATATCAGACAACGGAAAACAGTTCCGTGATAATCCATTCAAGGATTGGTGTGAGAAACTGTGTATCCGCCAATGCTTCGCTTCCGTGAAGCACCCGCAAGCAAATGGTCTAGTGGAAAGAGCAAATAGAAGCTTAGGAGAAGGAATAAAGGCAAGGCTTGATGAAAGAAGCAAATATTGGGTAGAAGAGCTCCCGCACGTCTTATGGGCCCACTGTACAATGATCAAGTCAAGTAACGGGGAAACACCATTCTCACTGACGTACGGCACGGAAGCTGTCATTCCGGCGGAGATAGGCATGCCAACACTCCAGACTACGGAGATCGATCTAACAAAAAACAATAAAGCTTTGGGAATGGACTTGGACCTCATAGAGGAAAGAAGGGAGCAAGCAGCAATTCAAGAAGCAAAAAGCAAGAAAAAGATGGAAAAGTATTACAACTCAAGAGTTCGCGACACAAGTTTCAAGCCGGGCGACATGGTCTACCGCAGCAATGAAGCAAGTCATGTCAGGGATGAAGGCAAACTCGGACCCAAGTGGGAAGGACCGTATGAAGTTAAAGAGTCGCTTGGAAAAGGAGCATACAAACTCAAAGACTGCAAAAGAAATGAAATACCGAGGACATGGAACATTTGTAATCTCAAAAAGTGTTATATACATGAAGTGTAAGAATCCGCTCGGCACATATGATGCTCCGAAGGGCAATATCTTTATTTATCCTCATCTTGTAATATTTTGAATTTCAATGAAAAGTGGGGATTAGCTACCCTTACGAGTTTTAAATTTTAAAATTTAAATTATTTCTTTACTTTGCAAAGTTATATTAATTGTTAAGACGCGCATGCATGGAGCCATGCTCCACAAAAATATTATCCCGTATAATAAAGGTTGAGCAACCTCAAAATTAGCTCAGGCGCGTAAGAGGTATTGCAAGCCCTGCACCGGGAGAATAACCCACAAATATTCACAAGACTATTTATTACGAACGTACACCAGTAATAAACAAAAGATAGCAAACATAGCACTAAAAAATGTGTTGCGGAACGGACCTACAAGAGTCCGTCCAAATTAGATGTTAAACTTACAAAGTTAATATCAATTTACAATAAAAGCCGCAACGGCCACATACGGCCACGGCATACAAAATAAATTCTAAACACAAACAAGCCGCCGTAACAGACCACATGCGGTCACGGCAAATCTCAAAGCGAGGGTCTTCAAACTGGGGCATACAAACTACACTCCCCAAATCCTCATCTGTGTCCAAATCCTCAACGAAGAGAGTAGCCGCGGAAGTGCTAGCCTCACCCACCAAGTTCTAAGAGGACAAGGGATGAGAAATTATATTCACCATTAACTGACGAGGAACCGTGGCATGTTTCTTCGCGCCTTCGGCACGGGTATGAACATTAAGTAGAGCGAAAGATAAAGAGGTCTCCCTGACAACAGCCTTAACATCAGCATGATAGATAGGGACGGAGAGCTGCTCAATGCACAGTTGAAGATGAGCAGCTTCAGGGAGGTCTGCCAAAGGCCCGTCCAGGAGAAAGCAATCCAAGACCTCATCCATCCCGGAATCTTTCTTGGATTTCAACAAATGAACCAAAGGGAAGTCCGCTTCCTCAAGAGCTCTTACCGCGTCAAGATAATTGGCCTCGGTAGTCTCTGGATTGTAAGCCGTGACCGCAGAAAGTGGGGTTTCGGCAACTCCATACTCATGGCCAGCCGCCAAACCCTCTTGCATACCAAAATCCACGGCCCGGCCTAAAGCATGACCCAGAATGCCTTGGTACTCGGGGGACTTTAAACATTTCACCATAGCAAGCTGCACCCCGTGCGTCAACAGCCATCTTCGTCCGGCCAGAGCAGTCAGGTAAGCAGGATAAAATTCCCCCTCCAAGCGACCGGACACATCTATCACATGTGCCTCAAGTTCGGCCACACGGTTGTACAACACCTGAGCCTGCGCTTCTTGCTGAGCTTCTATCTTCTCTTTAAAATCGCGAAAAGCATAATGAAGAGTAGAAACCTGCAAGGGTAAAAAGTTAAGTAAAAAAAACAAAAACACCACCAAAGTAACAACGAGCGGAATAAAAGTCATACCTCTGAAGCAAGTCCATCTCTCTCAGAGGACAGAGTGGAAATTAAGTTCTTGGCTTCAGTACAAGCAGCCTAGGAATCATCAAGGGCAGACTTAAGGTAAGTAGCGCGGGAATCAAGAATTGTAAATCTACATGGACTCTACTATATAAAGAGATCCCTAGATATAGTTTTCTGTGTGTAAAAGATGTAAACACCAAGAAAAATGTGTGTGTGTTCTAGGCGTGAGTTCTCTAATGTAGACGCCCATGTTTTGTTGGTTTTAGCCTCAAAGATATTTGATTCTTTGTTATAATTTAGATAACGACGTTCTACCATTGATCAAGATAGATTTTGGGTGCTTGTAGTAGTCATTTGTAGAAGGAAAATGATGAAAACCTTGTAAAGAGAAACATTGATGTTCTTATCCCGCTCATGTTATTATCCTAGATAAGATCTAAACAATCTGAGCTTAAAACGAATCTAATGGTTTTCACAATTGGCAAAGGTACAATTTTCAAATGACTCTCTCAATCTAAATAGAATTAATTTATAGCATGTAGATAACTTAAAATTTAACTTATTAAGTATAGGACAAATATGTGATAATAAGTGTAGAGTAACTTTCTCTGAACATGATAGTGAAATTACTAAGGATGGTAAGGTCATAGTAGATGTATTAGGAAAAGAGGCTTATATGTGGATGGAAATTAGGAAATAAAGCCTAAAAGACAAAACTTGTCTAGCAACATTGATGAAACTCTACAAACGTTGTGGCATAGATGATTAGGTCAACGCAAAATCATCACATTCAATCGTTAGCCATCCAAAGAATTAGTTAGAAACATACCTAAGCTTAAGTTTGATCAACACTTATGTGATGCTTGCAAAATTGGAAAACAAGCCCACGCTAGTCATAAGGCTAAGAATATAGTCTCAACAACTAGATGCTTAGAACTCCTTCATATGGATCTCTTCTGTCCATCCGCCGTACGGAGTTACAAAGGAAACCGCTACACTTTAGTCATAGTGGATGACTACTCTAGGTATACTTGGACTAGATTCCTTAAAGATAAAACCCGAATCTTTTGATCAATTCGTAATAATTTAGTGAGAAAATTCAAAACCAATTAGATGAACAATAGTGACAATAAGAACCGACCACGGTAGGGAACTTTGATAATGAGGTGCATTGGAGAGTTTTGTAATGCCAGTTGGTATAATCACATAACTTCTTCGAGCTCTAACGACTCCTCAAACAAATGGCCTGGATGAAAGGAAAAATAGGATACTTTCAAGAAATGAGTAGACTAATGTTGAATGAGCAATCGTTACAATAAAAAGTTTTTTGATGTTAACGCATTTAGACACTTCAACATACATTTTCAACCGAATCCCAATTAGAGCCATTTTAGGAAAAACATCTTATGAACTCTTAAGAGGTAGGAAACCTACTCTAGATTACTTTAGAGTGTTTGGAAGCAAGTGCTTTATTTTAAACACTAAAGACAAACTACCTTAAAAAGTTTAACCTAAAGTCATACGAAGGTATCTAGTAGAAAAACATAAATGTTGATCATTTATGAGATCTCAACAATCGTTCCTTAGGGGGAGATTGTTAGAAATCAAGTTTTTAGTAAAGTGACGATCATTATCGATCTCGCGAGCCTTTGTAATAGTTTTAGACAATTTTAAATTAAAGTTAGCAGCTAACCGATCCGGCTTATAGATAGCCCTTAAGGAAAGCCTAATGAAAGGCACCGGTTAGACCACACTCTTGTAACTAATAGTAAAAACCACTATCACATTGATTGAGTTATGATATCCAATATCCTACAACAATTGTACCAGAGCCCAGGTGTGTTTTAGTGATACGTAACTTCGTTGTATTAGCTTTATTCACTTAGCTTATTTTTCTATTTTTTCTCTCTCTGTTATACTCGGATACTATAACTATCATTATAAGTTTCGCATATTTGTTGGGCTTCAACAGTAGAGTGCATCATTGTGTGGTTTAGAAATTGTCTTGGGCTTCAACATTACGCATTTTTTTTCACTCATTTGTAAACCAAAAAGCTATTTGTCTTATTTTCGAGCCTTTTCTTGAACACTCAATTCAAGCCTTTCTTTCTTTGGATTTTGACTTATTTCAAGCTTACAAGCGTCATGGCTCAAGTAGCTTATTAAGGGTATTCTTTCCGTAACTTATTTTTAGTTCTAAACAGCTTTTTAAAGCTTATTTGAGGCTTGTTAGTGCGTGGATTAATTTCTTAAAGATTTGCTTATTTTGAGTTGTATTTAGCATTTATAGGTCGTGGCTTATTAAGTGGTTATACGGCATATTTTACAAGCTTATTAACAGCTTATTTGTTGCTTATCTTCGTGGCTACTTGTGGTGCAATCTGCTTCTTTTCTAGCTTATTACCTTGTTTTCGTGGCATAATTTAAGTTTAATTAGTGCTTATTCAAATCGTGTTCTTCATTGCGATTTAAGGAGGATTCTTGATTGCGGTTTGTCAAGTTATTTAGATGATTTATTTTAAGTTGAAAACCGACTTGTGGTCCATGTTTAGTCTTGTAGTGTTTTAGGCAAAACAGTACCACTGCGTTTTGACAAATGTCCCCCCAAGAGCTTCGAGGTTGGTGTGGCATTTTGATCATTGAAGACCCCTTTTTTTTCATAGTAAATCTAAACATTATGCTGCCCAAATTTTTCCTCAACCTGCGATTAACAGATGATTGTAGCAAGTTTGTATAAAACGAGATTAACAGGGAAATTTAAAGATTTTTACAACATGTTCTAAACTAATCGAAACTCTCCAATTTTCATTAAATCTTCAAACAAGTATTAAGAACAAGACTCTATAACAAGTCTAAGGTGAACATCAAGTTTGACGAGTTTCGAGTTTTTGGTCGACTTCGGTTGTTCGCGGACTTCTAACTAATCACCCACATCGTGATCCTTATGTAGTCATCATCGTGGTGTCTTATATGTTTTGGTCGAACTGATAACCACACGACCCCTGCAAGAAAAAAAACCACTTCATTCCATTTTATATAATTCAATGAAGAAGACAACTAAAATATAAAGCGGGAAGTGTTTTTATTGTAGTAAAATTCAAATTTTACACTTTCGGCCCCCCTCGACTTAAAACAGTTTTCACTTTTAACCTTTAGATTTTAGAATAGTTATAATTTTAAACCTTTAGTTTTGAATAATTTTATTTTTAGCCCATACTTGTTTATACTCTTTACTACGATCACTAATTTTTTTTTACACATTTTCAATTTCAACCTTTAATTTATCATCACCTTCATTATTAGGTAACTTCTTTTTAATTTTTTCAACTTTAGTCCTAAGTTTTTGGTCCAACAATTAAATTTTAACCTCTAGTTATATAATAGTTTTTACTTATAGACTTTCACATTTTTTATATGTTTTTATTTTAAACCTCAGTTTTAATTATTGACAACCATTATAGCCCTCCAAATTGAACCGTTATGCACGTTAAGCATAAAAACTTGGATTTCAATTACTACTTTATCCCTTTTATGGTTTTTAATTAACCATAATCATATCAAAGCCAATAACAATCCACAACAATTATCATTTCACGGTTTCTTCTTGATTTTGTAAAATCCCGTAAAAGTTTATTCTTTTCTTGGTTTAAATCATAGATTTGTAAAATCCCGTGAAGTATAATTTCCTTCTCATAACCACAACATCACATCACTTAATCTACTTAAGATCTTTAATTTCATTTCACACATCGAATTTCAATAGAATCTTTGAATTCTAATTCACAAGAGAGAGAGCTGCAACTGACGCAACGTCTTGTAAAACAAAGGCACTCCCACTGCATGGCATGGTTTGAACAGCTAAGACACATCTCTCGGATCTCTATCCTCAATAGATTTCATCTCGATGCTATTGATGCATTTAAACCACCGGACATTTCACACATTCCATCGGTGCAGAGCATCAGATTTCAGATTGAATAATCTGGATCATTAAGGCCTACAACTTTAAAGAGAGAATATTCCTGAAGTTAACCAAGACTTTGTCTTGAAAGCTCTCCGAACACAATTCAAAGAAATTTTTTGCCTTAAAAAGGGTAAATTCTTGGAACATCTAAATCCATTTAGGCAAAAGAATACAAAGAATACATGTTCAGCGAACCTATTACTTTACAAGACGTGATTACTTGAGAACCTGGATACACTTGAAGTGGTCATTCATAGAACTATAATTACATACGCTAGATTACAGCTACAGTCACAAGATGTCCAGATAAATCCTGTTTCAAGCATTGGAGTGACAGATTGATTGTCCGAAAAGCCAGTTAGATAAGTACACAATCAACCATGTAATCGGCAATCAATGACTGAAACTCAGTTACAACAACTACGAGAGTTTGGTCACTAGAGTACAACATTGGAGGCTAATTTAAACAACTGACTTAAAGCATGGATGTTGGGATCGGTTAATTACTGAAAAGCAGCGGGACAAAGTCGGATAAAAGCATGATACAAGCAGTAGTTTCCAGGGGACATATAACACACATCGTGGTGGGATGCAGATATCAGACCAGTAAATGACCAAGTGCCATTTGCTGAGGTACAATTGACTGCTCAACATAATGTCCTTGCTAATGAACAACAGCATACTGAGCAATCTGAACCCATATATGACACATATCTTTTGGAAAAGGTTGATAGCAATACCACTCCTAATTCAACAAATATGTGTCATAGGGGAGGAGAGATTGACCAAGATGCTGAACAATATCAAGCAAAAAGTCCTTTGCTTAAGGCTGAGTTTCTAAAAACGAATGATATTTTTGAAAAAGAAGCTTATAATGAACTTTCAAACAGATTTTTACAACTTGAAAAACATTGTATTTTACTTGAAATTTTAATGCAACAAAAGAAAGAAAGTTTTCAAAGTAACATCCATCGTAAAAAACCAGGGATGCTCCTTCGAGTTTTGTGAATTTTTTGAGATAAATGATTAAAAGGCCATTCAGCTACAGGCCAAAACCACACTAATTTGCAACTTGAAGAATCAAATTAAAAGTGTAAAGGAAGCAAGTAATGAAGCCAAGGTTAAACATGAAATTGATGTTTTGGAAACAATAATCATTGAACTAGCAAGTAGTGTGGCTAAATTACTTGCAGAGAATGAGAAGTTAAATAAGGATAATGAGCATTTAAAACAGACTTAAAAGAACTTTATGATTCTATCAAAAAGACACGAATTCAGACGAAAGATCATAATGACTCACTGATTGCTCAAGTAAATAGTAAGACTGTTGAAAATGCTGATTTAAAAGCTCAGACGAGAGAAAAAGAGTTTTTGCGAATGAAGCATTGAAAAACGAATTAAGAAATTTAAATAGAAATAGCCGTTGATACTAATTGCAAAACATAATCTTGGGGAAACCGGTTTTACAACCACCTAGAAACCAATCAGTTGTTAGACAACCGAATGCGTTTAAATCTGAACGACCTAACTTTTCAAAACCACGGTTTGCCTCCCAAGTTGATGTGAATAACGTTTTGTCAAAACCAGTCACTCCTCATTATTTGCCTAAAGTTCGAGAATATGTGCTTGCAAAACCTCATCACGTGATTGCACCTGGCTCATTTTAGAATAGACAAGAAGAACCGATGGTTTAAATGATATGTATCATAATCACTATCTAGAGGAAGTTAGGAAAAACACACAAGAATGAAATAGGAATTCAAAACCTAGTTTGATGCATACTACTAGTCTATAAAATACTACTAATGGTAGCAAACCAAATCCTATGAGCAACAATCAAATATCTAGGAGTTTGCCTGTATCTAAGAGGTAGTTATGGAATGTCAAATGGTATGTCGCTAGTAGATCACACTAGAATTCTAATTCCTTTTTTTCTGACTTCAAACACTTATGGTTTTGCTCACGTGTCATCGATTGTATTTAATGCACATCATGATAATTGTATAACAAAATTACCTGAAAAGAGGTGTAATTCTCGTGCTAAGGTTCAATCACCCTAAGACTCAGAAACAACAACAAACCCGTAGAACCAAAGAGTCATACTCAGAAACCTAGAATGACAGATTTGTATATAGGACAAAGGTTTTCTCTCAACAAGTCTTCCACTGTGCATGAGAAACCAAACACTCCTAGATCTTGTCTTAGGTGGATACCGACGGGTAGAATTTTCAAGCTTGCTGGTCTTAGGTAGATTCCTACAAGAAAGTTATTCGACTCTTGCACGAGCAAAGTTGACAGTGAGCCTCCAAGATGGTTCAAATGATGATATCACTAACCCATATAATGCAATCAAACTCTTATGTTATTGCATGTACTCTTAACTTAACATAAGTGCAGGTACGTTCTTTTAATATCCCTATAAAGGAAAGACCCAGAGTTAGGTTGCCGAAAGACTGATATTTCATAAGCCAAGGGTTCAGGGATTTCTAATTCTGATGCACATTAACAATGATGTCTGTTCACATCAGTTCAGGCCTCGCTCTTTTTCTTCATGATAGATGGCGTCTGCAGAAAACACTTCAGGCCCCGTTCCTTAAAGAAAAGAAAGGTGTACGCTTCAGTGCGCTTTATTCTCAAAAGAAAAGAGAAATCTTCTGTTTTTATTCTTTTGACCAATCTCATCAACATTCTTCAAATTGTTTCCCAGCTCTTCAATCATATAAGTGGATCAATGTACATTATCTTGTATTTTAAAAATTCACAGAACATTCAAAATGGCAATCGCATATGCAATTTTTTGAAGGGGAGAATAGTGAAACAAATGTGATTAATTACAGTTCAACTTGTCTCTTAATTGTATAAATGAAATGGTCAAAAAGGACTCCTGATACATCAGTCGACTCGTGCAAAACTCAGTTTCTCTAACAACTTATGTTCCACCATCCAAGAGAGACTATGAGATCCTATTTCAACCATTGTTTGATGAGTACTTCAATCCTGGTAGCTGTTGCTGCTCCAAGACCTGTTGATCCAGCCGGTTCACCTTTGTCAACTACCATTGATCAAGATGTACCATCTGCTAGTACTTCACCAACAAATCAGGAAATACAATTTCAAGTCACTCAACAAGTGTTGAAGAATAAATTCATGAAAATCAAATCCTACAATTTGATGGAATCAAATGTGATCCATACATTTAGAACTTGGTCTCATCAATGTGATACAATGGTCAAAATGAATCCTTGATACATCAGTTCATGACTCGTAGCAAAACTAGTTTCTCTAACAACTAGTTGTTAAGAAAACTAAGTTTTGCACGATCCTTAACTGATGTACCAGGAGTCATTTTGACCATTTTATACACATTGAGAGACCAAGTTCAACTGTATGGATCACATTTGATTCCATCAAATTGTGGATTTTGATGTCCATGAATTTATTCTTCAACACCTTGATGAGTGACTTGAAATTGAATTTCCTGATTTGTTGGTGAAGTACTAGCAGATGGTACATCTTGATCAATGGTAGTTGACAAAGGTGAACCGGCTGGATCAACAGGTCTTGGAGCAGCAACAGCTACCGGATCTGGAGAGACAGCACATGGTGGAGGATTGAAGTACTCATCAAACAATGGTTGAAACAGATCTTCATAAGCACTCTAGGATGGTGGAAACATAAATCGTTGGAGAAACAGAGTTTTGCACGAGTCCTGAAACTGATGTAATCCAGGAGTCATTTTGAACCATTTCATATACATTAAGAGACCAAGTTAACTGTATTTAATCACATTTTGATTCACAATTCTCCCCTTCAAAAATTGCAATCGATTGCCATTTTGATTGATACTAGGAATTAAAATAGAGAAACAAGCTAATGTACGTGATCCACTTAATGATTGAATGAGCATGGGAAAATATGAAGAATGTTGATGATAATGGTCAAAAACAAGAAGATTTCTCTTCTTTTGAAGATAAAGCGCACTGAAGCGTACACATTTCTTTTATTTAAGGAACGAGGTCTAAAGTGTTGTCTGCAGACGCCATCTGTCGTTGAAGAGTGAGGCCTGAACTTTGGTGAACAACTCATTGTTAATGTGCATCAATTAGAATCCCTTGAACCCTTGCTTATGAGATATCAGTCTTTGGCAACCAAACTCTGAGTCTTTCCTTTATAGGATTAAAAGACGTACATGCACTTAAGTTAAGAGTACATGCACTAACATTAAGAGTTTGATTGCATTCATATGGGTTAGTGATATCATCATTTGAACCATTTGGAGGCTCACTGTCAACTTTGCTCGTGCAAGAGTCGAATAACTTTCTTGTAGGAATCCACCTAAGACCAGCAAGCTTGAAAATTCTACCCTCGTATCCACCTAAAGACAAGAATCTAAGAGTGGTTTTGGTTTCACTGCACAGTGGAAGACTAGTTGAGAGAAAACCTTTGGTCCAATAGCAATCTGCTTCTAGGTTTATTCTGAGTATGACCTCTTTGGGTTCTACGGTTTGGTTGTTGTTTCTATCTTAGGGATTGAACTTAGCACGAGAATTCACCTCTTTCAGGAATTTTAGTTATACAATTATCATGATGTGCATTAAAAGACACATCTAGACACGGATGAGAAACAAAGTGTTTGAAGTCAGAAAAAGAACTTAGAAGTCCATAGAGTGGCTACTAGCGACATACCATTTGACATTCCAATAACTACTCCTAAGATACAGGCAAACTCCTAATATTTGATTGTTGTCATAGAATTGGTTTGCTACCATTAGTAGTGTTTTGAAGACTAGTAATATGCATCACACTAGATTTTGAAGTTCCTATTTCTTTCTTGTGTCTTTTTCCTAGCTTCCTCTAGATAGTGATTATGAACCATATCATTTAAACCATACGATTCTTCTTGACTATTCCTAGATGAGCCAGGTGCAATCACTTAATGAGGTTTTGCAAGCACATATTCTCTAACTTTAGGCAAATAATGAGAGTGACTGTTTATTTGACCAAAACGTTATTCACATCAACTTGGGAGGCAAACCATGGTTTTAAAAAGTTAGGTCATTCAGATTTAAACGTATTCGATTGTCTAACAACTGATTGGTTTCTAGGTGGTTGTAAAACCGGTTTCCCCAAGATTGATGGTTTTGCAAACTTAGTATCAACGCTTTTTCCTTTTAACTTTCTTAATTCGTTTTTCAATGCTGCATTCGCAAAAACCTTTTCCTGAATCTGAGCCTTTAAATCAGCATTTTCAACAGTCTTACTATTTACTTGAGCAATTAGTGAGTCATTATGGTCTTTCATCTAAACTCGTGTCTTTTTGATAGAATCAAAAATTCTTTGATAAGTCTATTTTAATGCTCATATTCTTATTAACTTCCTCATTATCTGCAAGGGGTAATTAGTCACACACTACTTTCTAGTTCAATGTTTTTATTGTTTTCCAAACATCAATTTCATGTTAAAACCTTGGCTTCATTACATGCTTCCTTCAAAACGTTTTAATTTGATTCTTCAAGTTGCAAATTAGTGTGGTTTTGGCCTGTAGCTGAGCTTTCAAATCATTTATCTCAAAAAATTCACAAAACTCAGAGCTATCCTGGTTTTACATGGTTTGATATTCTTTGAAAACTTTCTTCCATTTTGATGCATTGAAATTTCAAGTGAAAATTAATGTTTTATCAAAGTTGTAAAAAATCTTTTTGAAATTCCATTATAAACTTCTTTTTTAACCATATCATTCCCCCGTTTTGAGAAACTCAGCCTTAGCAAAGGACATTTTTGTTATATTGTTCAGGCATCCTGGTCAATCTTTCCTCCCCTATGACACATATTTGTTGAATCAGGAGTGGTATTGCTATCAACCTTTTCCAACAGATATGTGTCATATATGGGTTCAGATTGCTCAGTATGCTGTTGTTCATTAGCAAGGACATTATGTTGAGCAGTCAATTGTACCTCAGCAAATACTTGGTCATTTACTGGTCTGATATCTGCATCTACAGCATGTGTGATATAAGTCCCTGAACTGCTGCTTGTATCATGCTTATCTGACTTTGTCCCGCTGCTTTCAGTAATAACCGACCCAACATCCAATGCTTTAACGTCCGTGTTTAAATTAGCCTCCAATGTTGTACTCTCAGTGACTAAACTCTCGTGTTGTTGTAACTGAGTTTCATTCACTGATTTGCCGAGTACATGGTTGATTGCTGACTCTATCTAACTGCTTTTCGAGACAATCAAACTGTCATCCACTGCTTGAACTGGATTTATCTGAACATCTTGTGACTGTAGCTGTAATCTACCGTATGTAATTACAGCTCTATGAATGACCGCTTCAAGTGTATCCAGGTTCTCAAGTAAATCACGTCTGTAAGTATTAGGTTCGCAGAACGTGTATTCTTTGAAATCTTTTTGCCAATATTGATTTAGATGTTCCGATGAATTTACCCTTTTTGAGGAAAAAAATTCCTTGAATTGTGTTCGGAGTGCGTCAAGACAAGTCCTTGGATTAACCTCAAGAATATTCTCCTTTCAAGTTTAGCCTTACTATCCCGATTATCAATCTGAAAGTCTGATGCTCTTCACCGAAGAATGAGTGAAATGTCAGTTTAAATGCATCAATAGCATGAGATGAACTATTGAGATAGAGATCACGAGATGTGTCCTCTAGCTGTTTCAAAACCATGCATGCAGAGGTATGTTCCTTTTGTTTTACGAGACGATGCGTCAGTTTGCAGCCTCTCTCTTTTGAATTTGAATTTGAAGAATTCCATTGAAATTCGATGTCAAATAACATTAGATCTTAAGTAGATTATTTGATTACTGGTTGTGGTTTATGAGAAGGAAATTATACTTCACGGGATTTTACAAATCTATGATTTAAACCAAGAAAAGAATAAACTTTTACGAGATTTTACAAAATCAAGAAGAAACCGTGAAATGGTAATTGTTATGGATTGTTTTGATCATTGAATGATTAACGTTAAATTAAAACACAACAAGGACTAACGTAGTAATTGAAATCCAAGTTTATATGCTTAACGTGCAAAAACGGTTCAATTTGGAGGGCTAAGTTTTGTAAATAATAAAACTAAGGTAAAATAAAACTAAAAAAATGAAGTCTAAAGAGTAAAAAACCTATTAAAAAAAAACTAGAGGTTAAAATTTAACTTGTGACAAAACTTAGGACTAAAGTTGAAATAATTGAAAAGAAGTTACTAAAAATGAAGGTGATAGAAAAATTAAAGGTTGAAATTGAAAATATGTAAAAAATTAGGACTAGTAGTAAAGAGTATAACAACTAAGGGCTAAAAATAAAATCTATTCAAAACCTAAGGTTTACATTATAACTATTTAAAAAATCTAAAGGTTAAAAGTGAAAATTGTTATAATTCGAGGGGCCCGAAATGTAAAATTTGAATCTTTTACTACAATAAAACCTTATCCGCTTATAATTTACTTGTCTTCTTCATTGAATTATAATAAAATGGAACAAGTGGTTTTATATCTCGCGGGGTTCCGTTGGTTTGTCGACCAAAACTAAATACACACGAAGATCCAACAAAGGGATCACGAATCGTGGTGATATACCTTAGAAGTCCCGCGAACAACCGAAGTCAAAACCCAAAAAACCTGAAACTAGTTGAAACTTGATCGTTCAATGTTAAACTTGTTATAGGTCTTGTTCTTAATACTTGTTTTGAAGATTTAATGAATATTGGAGAGTTTCGATTAGTTTAGACCATGTAAAAATCTTAAATTTCCAAGTTAACTCGTTAATACAACTTGCTACAATCATCTGTTAACTCGCTAGGTTGAGAAAATTTAGGCAGCATAACGTTTAGATTTACTTGATAATTGGTCTTCAGTGATCAAAACGCAACACCAAAACGCAGCTCTTGGGGGGGACCATTTCTCAAAACGCAGTGTACCTGTTTGCCAAAAACTACTACAAGACTAAAACTAGGACCACAAGTCGTTTTCAACTTAAACTAATCATCTAAATACTTGACAAACCGCAATCAAGAATCCTCCTCAAATCGCAATGAAGAACACGATTTGAATAAGCATTATTAAACCTCAAATAAGCTACGAAAACAAGGTAATAAGCTAGAAAAGAAGCAGATTGCACCACAAGTAGCCACGAAGATAAGCAACAAAAAGACTCTAATAAGCATTAAAATATGTCTATAACAACTTAAAAGCCAAACTATAAAATGCTAAATACAACTCAAAATAAGCAAATCTTTAAGAAATTAATCCACGCACTAACAAGCCTCAAATAAGCTTTAAAAAGCTGTTTAGAACTAAAAATAAGTTACGGAAAGAATACCCTTAATAAGCTACTTGAGCCATGACGCTTGTAAGCTTGAAATAAGTCAAAATCCAAAGAAAGAAAGGCTTGAATGAGTCGTTCAAAGAAAAAGGCTCGAAAACAAGACAAATAGCCTTTTTGGTTTACAAATGATGAAAAAAAATGCGTACTATTGATAGCCCAAGACAATACCAACCACACAAATGAAGCACTCTACTGTGAAGCCTAACAATTATGTGAAAATTATAATGATGTATAGTATCCGAGTATAAACAAAAGAGAAAAAATAGAACAAGTCTTCATCACAACATTGTAAGCACGAACAAGTTATCTCCTGCTAAAAGATATAATAAAACACGTACCCGAGTAATTCCGCTTCATCGTCAAATAAGTTATAAAAAGTCTTCTTCGTAACCAATTATAGCAAATAATCCAAATACGAGCCTTTTTAAACATTTTAAGAACATTTAGACGAAAACCAAAAACTTTCTTCCTGTGTGTGTTGTCTGATATCTCCAAACCAAATGAGAACCAAAATTCTTCTCTGTCCGATATCGGATATAACTAGCAGTAGAAACCTTCCCTTGGCAGTAGTAATGAATATACCCAAGTAGTACTAACTTTAAACAATAATGCTAGCAACAGTAGTAACTACCTTTTCGTACTTCTTGACCAAACAACATTAATCTTTTCTTTGTTTGCTTTGGCAGCATAAACATCTCTTGTAAAGCATTATAAACCTTAGCAGTAGCAATGACATACTACTGTTCTTCCATTCTTGGCAGCACTATTCGTGCATTGGCAGCACAAACAAGCCTTTAACACTACTAAGGGACACGAGCAACATTAAGTATACCTTTGTTCGTCCCCAAGCAATTGTAATCTTAATATGTAGTCGAACCAAGCAGCATAAACCATTTAAATCGAGCAGTATTAACATAATAATGAGCAACACAAACTTTTCTTATGACAACACTAACTCGTTTAAACCTTGTCAGTTGTAACGAGCAGTAGTAATCTTTTCAAAGCAGCAGTATTAATATGAACACAACATAAAATAAGTAGAGATAAATGTAATACCGGTAACATCAATCGACACATCTTACACCACCAGTAACCATACTCATCAAAACCCTAAGTAGCATAAACCTTCAATCAACTTGATTGATGTAATTAATTAATCGACCTTAGGGTTTAACCTTCGAATTCTTATTGATGTGCTTTCTTTAAACGAATCACACTCTTAATAGGGTTTTCTTTACACCATAATCACGAGATCAGATTGTGTCTTATGATTTCTTGTCGCAATATAACACCATTAATCAAACGAACTCCAATTTGAATTACGAACCAAGAACATGAAACCCTTATAATGTCACACAATCTGCTTGTTTCTTTACCAAGTTAACATACGATCTGCTTGTCTTGAATTAGGGTTTTCTGAGGAACCCTAATATTATAAATCGAACAACTCAAGCAGCTACAAATAAATGGTATTAACCCTAGATTAGGGTTTATAGAGTCTCCAAGCTGCTATCGTCATAAACCTTTTCTGTTTGCACGTCATAGAGCCTGAAATCATTTAGCTTCCAAAACAAAAAATTCGTACCAACACAAAACCCAGGCTTTGATACCACTAATAGAACTAAAACACGTGATTGTTCTTGGATCGTTTATAGCTCTAGTTTGATTAGAACTAATCTAGGATGAACAATAACAAAGGCGGAATATTCAAAATAAAGAATCATTGTTATTGTAACAAGGTTTTCATCATTATCTTCACTATAACAATTACTCCAAGCCCCAATTCTACCTTGATCAATGGTAGAATGGTTATATCAATGAACTATAACAGGATCAAGTTACCTTGACCTTGAGGCTAAACACTGGGCATCTATAATAAGACTCACGCCTACACACACACACGTTTAGGTGTTTATATCTTGACACACCCTAAACCTATGACATGATATCTCTTTATATAATAGAGAATATTAGGTTTACAAAGAATAACAATAAAGATATTATTTAAACAACTAAATCTTTTAAACATTTATCTTTATCTTCTGTTATCTTCTTGAGGAAGTCTTCTGAAATCTTATCAAGTACTAGCAGTATAAACCTTTTGTGACGCCTAGCAGTAGTATCCAACATATATACTACTGCTTTCATATATTAGCTGTACTTGTTTCATTGTTTTGTCTTATCAACTCAATATAATTTCCAACAATCTTCCCCTAGTTGATAATGACAAAACCATACAGTGAATGAAACTTCCCTTTACACCATCAAGGATTTGTAAGTTGTAATTTTTCTTTGTAAATCTTCTTCCCCTTTTTGTTATAATCCAATAGGGGACTAAAGTATGCAACTTTGATCTTCACAACTACAAACCATGTATCACACTTCTAATCCAAGCTTTCCAATGTTTCAAATTACCCTCCATGACACATAATAAGTATAAATGAATTCAAGCAATAGAAACTTACACTAGCAGTAGTAATAATTACTAGTAGTAGTAAAAACCTTCACCTCAATGACGCATCTACATGGTTAAACATTTTAACAATAAGCTTCCCTTGAAACCCATATGTTAACCATTTCTTGAATCTTCAATTCTGTAGGCTCTATGTAATGATTACTGATGAAGAAAACTAAATATTACGAACTTGATGCTGAAGTAGAATTACCCAAACTTGTGTCTTATATCTTGTACTATCCATGTGACGTTAAACTCATACCAAGACCAAAGTATAAGTAGATCACAACCTCTTGACAAAATCCTCATCTTCTATGAGACACATAACCAAAGTGATAGCAAATGTGCGCATTGAGCACCATAAGTTTGTAAATCACACACCTTTGCTAGATTTGACAAGTCTTCGTCACAACATTGTAAGCACGAACAAGTTATCTCCTGCTAAAAGATATAATAAAACACGTACCCGAGTAATTCCGCTTCATCGTCAAATAAGTTATAAAAAGTCTTCTTCGTAACCAATTATAGCAAATAATCCAAATACGAGCCTTTTTAAACATTTTAAGAACATTTAGACGAAAACCAAAAACTTTCTTCCTGTGTGTGTTGTCTGATATCTCCAAACCAAATGAGAACCAAAATTCTTCTCTGTCCGATATCGGATATAACTAGCAGTAGAAACCTTCCCTTGGCAGTAGTAATGAATATACCCAAGTAGTACTAACTTTAAACAATAATGCTAGCAACAGTAGTAACTACCTTTTCGTACTTCTTGACCAAACAACATTAATCTTTTCAAAGCAGCAATATTAATATGAACTCAACATAAAATAAGTAGAGATAAATGCAATACCGGTAACATCAGTCGACACATCTTACACCACCAATAACCATACTCATCAAAACCCTAAGTAGCATAAACCTTCAATCAACCTGATTGATGTAATTAATTAATCGACCTTATGGTTTAACATTCGAATTCTTATTGATGTGCTTTCTTTAAACGAATCACACTCTTAATAGGGTTTTCTTTACACCATAATCACGATATCAGCTTGTGTCTTATGATTTCTTGTCGCAATATAACACCATTAATCAAACGAACTCCAATTTGAATTACGAACCAAGAACATGAAACCCTTATAATGTCACATAATCTTCTTGTTTCTTTACCAAGTTAACATACAATCTGCTCGTCTTGAATTAGGGTTTTCTGAGGAACCCTAATATTATAAATCGAACAACTCAAGCAACTACAAATAAATGGTATTAACCCTAGATTAGGGTTTATAGAGTCTCCAAGCTGCTATCGTCATAAACCTTTTCTGTTTGCACATCATAGAGCCTGAAATAATTTAGCTTCCAAAACAAAAAATTCATACCAACACAAAACCCAGGCTTTGATACCACCTAATAGAACTAAAACACGTGATAGTTCTTGGATCATTTATATCTCTAGTTTGATTAGAACTAATCTAGGATGAACAATAACAAAGGCGGAATATTCAAAATAAAGAATCATTGTTATTGTAACAAGGTTTTTATTATTATCTTCACTATAACAATTACTCCAAGCCCCAATTCTACCTTGATCAATAGTAGAATGGTTATATCAATGAACTATAACAAGATCAAGTTACCTTGATCTTGAGGCTAAACACTAGGCATCTATAATAAGACTCACGCCTACACACACACACACACGTTTAGGTGTTTACATCTTGACACACCCTAAACCTATGACATGATATATCTTTATATAATAGAGAATATTAGGTTTACAAATAATAATAATAAAGATATTATTTAAACAACTAAATCTTTTAAACATTTATCTTTATCTTCTGTTATCTTCTTGAGGAAGTCTTCTGAAATCTTATCAAGTACTAGCAGTATAAACCTTTTGTGACGCCTAGTAGTAGTATCCAACATATATACTACTGCTTTCATATATTAGCAGTACTTGTTTCATTGTTTTGTCTTATCAACTCAATATAATTCCTAACAGACTTGAAACTGGTTATTGGGTATCCAAGGGGCTCGGGATGCCTTCTTTTTATGTCGGGTTCACTTACAACTCAAAAACCTTGATCGTAAAATATTTTCCAGAGTTACTTAGCATTTTTATTCACTTTAAAAATACTTTTCCTATAACTTAGAGTATTTACACGACTTATTTCCGCATTAAACTTTCCTAAAAATAATTTTGAACATTATCAGACGTGTCGGGACTCGTTTTTTATTTCACACTATTTACGAGTCAATCCACCCGGAACATAATTAACATAATAACACCCTCTTAAAAGGATTATTATACACCACATAAGCATAAAACATCTCAATCACATAAATTCACCACCGTCAACACGGTACAGGTTCTAACAAAATTGACAAAAGTCAAATAGTCAAAGGACTAAATTAGAACATTCAAATCCCATAAAAGGGCAAGGGTTACATTCTACCCCCCTTAAAAGAATTTCGACCCCGAAATTCAGCTACTACTAGCACTAAATAATTGCGGGTACTTAAGTCTCATATGGTCTTCACATTCCCACGTGAATTTGGGTCCACATTTTGAATTCCACCGAACCTTAACAATGGCAATTCTACTCCGTTTAAGCTTCTTGAACTCTCTCTCTAAGATTTTTATAGGTTCTTCCACAAAATTCAACTTAGCATCAACTCGGATCTCATCCAAAGGCACTTGCAGTGTTGTGTCAGCCAAACACTTCTTAAGGTTTGAAACGTGGAACGTGTCATGAACACCATTCAATTCCTTAAGTAAATCTAACCTATAGGCCATTGGACCGATCATCTCAATGATCTTAAATGGACCAGCGAACCTAGGTGCTAATTTCCCCTTCTTCCCAAAGCATACCACACCTTTCCAAGGAGACACTTTGAGCAAGACGTACTCACCTACAGTGAACTCTAAGGGTTTCCTCCTCTTATCGGCATAACTTTTCTGATGATCACGTGCATCCCTAATTCTATCCTAAATTTGTGAGTTCTTCTTAGTAGTTTCTTGCACTAACTCAGGTCCTATCAACTGACCCTCTC